>WAAB01007594.1:0-25169 GCA_013389865.1 Piaya cayana | reverse complement strand
TTTTTTTTTTAAATCAGTCCATCCCTGACTTGTAAGCACTCAGCTGTTTGGAAAATGTAGGTGAGGGCATTGTGAGTCCCTGCCCCTCTTGCTTCCACAAGGTGATGTAACAGCAGCAGGTGATCTCAGATTTGTACTTGTTCTGTCCTCTGACACAAATGATAAGCACGACATTTGTGTATATTCAGACTTGGCCATCCCATGAATGATTCACCAGATAAAATGAGTTTTACACGGCTATTTGTAAAAGTAAATCTACCACCAGAGGACAGGGGAATAATGGAGAAGTTCCTTATAGCACAGAACTCCCAAGTGCTGGAACAAACGGAGTTCTTCATGTGGGAAGGGACCTGGTTGTGCCTGCAGCCTTTCTTTCACTGTTGTTCTGTCATCTGAGCTTTAAAAACAACCTAACAAACCACTCTAACTTGTCTAATTAAAAGCGTGCAGATGACTTTGTAAACTCAAATCCCGGGAATGGATTGAGGGAGGTGGGTTTTAATTTGCTCAGACTGTACAGATATGAATGTAGAAGGCAAGTGCAGTGCAGAGTCTGAGTTCTGGACCCTCTGAGACGTCATTGTAGAGACCTGTAATAGGAATGATGAGGAATANGACAGGCAGGAGCTGTCGGGCAGTGATGGAGAGAAGATAAAGAACAGGGCTGCAACCATCAGGCATCCAAATAAAGAGACAAGAGACAGTGAGTGAATAACTGACGCTCTCTTATCCTCTTAGGGATAGGACAGAATGGGGACTCTAGAGGTCAGGATCCCTGTCAGCTCCTAAAGGGTATGAAAAGCACAAATGTACCCTCTGCTTTGTAAGAACAGCCCTGGAGACATTAAACGTTGATAGCTGGTGTCTCTCCAGCTCCATCACAAATGGGTGACTCCGTCAGTGCAGGCGCTTCTCTGCTTGTGAACAGTGTGGGCGTGAGAAAAGGAGAGCAAGTGGTTTTATTAATTTCTGAGTACGGTCATCTTCCTCTCTTAGAGGGCTTCCATTAAGCTGTTCTATCTTCGTTTAGCTTTGTTGCCACAGTGTTGCTGTGATATTCCAAATGAATTTTATTGCAGCCTCTAAAGCAGCCCTGGTGATTGTTAAGTAATTACAGTTGTGATTTGGTGTTGGGCAGCGGGTGCAGCAGAGAGCTGGGTGCGCCTGGGCCAGGGCGAGGAGTGGTTTCTCTCTAATACCTGGAATGCACTTTCTGTGCTTACATCACAATTACCGTTAAAAGGTGTGAAAATGTCAAAAGCTTGATATTTCTCTGAAGACAAGCAGAGCGCTGTTCCCTGCCCTCCTTCCCCTTTTATTCAGCTGAGCTGTTTGCTGAGCATCTCTAATTACAATGACTTTTAAAAGAGCTCCTGGTATAGCTCGTCTTCTAGCTTGTTTCTCCCATTTAGATGCGTAACTACAGAACTCTTGCTGTGAAAATGTATCAAATATGGAACTGGGCTTTGCTCCTTGATTATAGTTCTCCAGTTACACCATAATTACAGGCTATGATTACAGGTATCAAAATTAATTACAGCATTTCAGTTACACTATGCCACGATGCTGTTATTTACATGGCATTGTAAAGACGCTGGGAAATACAGTGATAGAAAATATGAGAAGTGTTCTCTTCACCTGGAGTCTTTGTTCAGGATTCAGATAGTGTTTGAAGAGTGAGGACATATGAAGAAGCAAGAATAAGAGTAGAAAACACGAAATATGATGCAGTCCACCTCCCGAACACAGAAGGGTGTGCTGGGTTTTGTTGTGAATATAAATTGGTGGGTTTGATGAGGTTCGTGAACAAGAAATTGGGAAAGGCCAAAAATCTTATTTCAGAATCTCCAGTTGCTCAGAGGTAGCAGAAATCCCAGAGGGACTGGTCTGGCATTGGGTCCCTGGGGGTTTGGCACGTTCCCTTCCTCGGCTTCTCGCAGGTTTAGGTGCTCTTTTGATGAAACTACAAGTATATTTTTGTAAGTACATATGATAAATAAGTATTTGATGTTTAAGTATGGCAAAGACCAGGGCATCCCTATATTTAGCAATTTATTTATGTTTCATAATTTGATTGACTTTTTTCCTTTATGTAATATTGTCTTGTTTTCATGTGTTTTTTTTAAGTCAGCTGTCATTAAATTCAATAAGGGTACTTTTTATTCACTTGAATGACAGTTACTGTCAAAACAAAATTTGTTAGAATCTATTTTACCTTATAATGAAACTCGTGATGTTTTATCTACTGCATAGCCAAGAACATTATGAAAATTAACTGCCGCACCTGCTCAGTATTTAATATTTGCTCTTGCATAAAAATACCTGGCTTAGTTCAAATATTTTCCCCACAGCGCCCAAAGGCTCCTTCTAAGGTTGCTTGGTAGAAGAACAGCAGTCAGTTACCTTGGGTCGTCTTGTATTTAGAGGGCAGAAACAGCCTCAACTCGGGTTAGTTCTAACTTGTGAGGTTCCAGTTTAGCAAACCCACCGAATGTGTTTTCTTGTGTTTCTGATAACTTTGTTGTATCCACTGGAAGGTTTCGGGAAGAATCACAGACAAACCCAGGGTTCTTTGAAACAGTGCCCTCACACCTCGATGGATACCAGCTTTGGTTTAGGATGCAGTTTTCCCATGACTGCATTGTTTGATAGCGATAACATCATTATTTTATTGTTAAGCTGAAATATTCTTCCTTATGGTGCATTGTTGAGGACTGCGCTCGTGTCTCTGGATTTGTGTCTGCTTTGCTGTAGGAAGGATGATTCCTTTTAGTCTTTCCCCTAAAAACCTGCAGCCAGACTGCCCCTTTACCTTCCAGAATGCAGTTTCCCCCTTCATTTCCCCAAGTGCTCTTTCGTTTCTTCTCTTGGTGTGGTTTTCCTTCTTAAATCCTGGTAGCTGTGTAACATCTTACGTCTCTGCTGCCTCCCTGCAGTCTGGCTGGTGATGAGTTTTCTGTGCATTGTTCCTTGGGGCAGTTGCTCTATATTCTTGGTCTGTATCTACATGCATTTACCACTGCAGGGCTGCATTCCCTTGCTGACGAGGTTTCAGCATGGCAGCAGGCTTGGATTCCTGTGCTGGTTCACCAAGTGGAGCCCTGGCTGTGTTGATCTTAACTCGTAGCACCCAGCACTGCGCCTGAGCTGTGTCATGGGGGTAGCAATGAGATGAATTAAAAGAAAGAAATCAATGCCAGGGAACTCATCTCTTCCCATCATGATCTGAATCACACAGCAGCTTCATTGGTTTTGCTCAGAACATAGAGATTTCATTCCAGAATCTACTGTTCTCTCTAAAAAAGGCCCTAAACCTTTTTTTCTCTTATTTCTACTATTAGTAAGAGCTTGGTAGCTCATAGTATAGAAGTTAACTTTCAATTAACCTCTCTTGGGGTTTTTGCGATGCCTTGTTCATCTGCTTATCGTGTGTGTTGGTGGCAAGTGAGCATGGAGGTCTGAGGGGCTGGAGGGTGCAGCTCTTTCCATGTGCGGTTCATAACCAAGAGACAGTGATTATCCCTATGAGAACAGGAAAGGAATGTTGACCTCCGTTACCACCTCTGGTACGTTACATTTTAGGAAGCTGGAAAATGAAAATACATAGAGAAAATCTCACCTTCCATCAGCGGCACGCCCTGGTAACCAGGAAAAAAAAAACTTGGGGAAAGAGAGAGAGAATCACTTTCCTACATGTTTTTAGTCCTGTGAGAAGATTTGAATTAGTTTTATGAGCTGAAAAATGAACTTTTTGTCCATAACTGGAAAATGTTTTTGCTGTATTTAATGTTTTTAAAAGAAATTAGTGAGACAGGTAGAATTTCTGTAAAATTTCCTTTCTTAATTCCTCTTTTCCCTCTTTTTTTTAGTCTCCGTTGTATGAAACTTGTAAAGCAAATGGAAATTTTTGGAATGTTTTAATACGTTTTTGCTGTAAGTCATCTGTTTCTTAAACCCAGGAAAACTTTAGTAAAATGTAAGTTGCTTTATATGGAGACACAGACACATATGTGCTTGCACACACAGAGCCTAAAATACCAGATGATGTGTTTCATGCTACAGATGCGATTTGATTCAATAATGGAGCACTGATTTTCTCAGAACTCGTGCAATAACCCCTGGAAAATGAGGTTGTTAAGGGGAACAGTAAAGAGTCCGCTAAGAGTACTCCAGCAAAGTCATCGTCTTGAGGGCCCACAGGAGTCATAAGGCTTTCTGATAAATTCTCCTCAGTTTATTATATTTTATCTGTTTAGTATACTGAAGGAACTGTGGTTTAGAGGCCCAATAAATCTCTTTGCTGGTTTTGGGAGTAGAACAGAGCAGGAAAGAGAGCTGAGCGTGGCACAGACGGGGGCTCTGCTGTACCTGGGTGAGGAGAGCAGCCCTCACCGCTGGAGGGTGGCCCCAAGACCCGTCCTTTCAATAAAATTAGTTGCTGCCTGAATTAAATTATGCACATGAAGAACGATTATAGGCAAACGCCAAGACTAAAAAAGATTAATTATGGGCCTATTATTAGAAGCTCCTCTCGCATAATCCGATTAGTTTGCTCGGATGTTCATTTTTCCCCACATGTGTGGGGGCACTCTCACTAATTTTATGTAATTGAATACGCTGCCGTTTGGGGCTTTTTATGTTGGCTCATTTTAGCTTTATTGGCCAGCATCACATCAGTCTCTTTTCCTCCAAAGATGGATTTACTTTAGATATTAGACAGAACAGTTAATTATGAGGAGCAGCTGACTCTGATAGTCAATTGTCGTGACTGTCTCTGTTGGTACATTGGGGTTATTAAAAAGCAGGACATGTAAAAGGCCGAGTTTGGCACTTTGAGATTTATCCCTTTGGTAAATGAGCGGTTATCACAATGCTCTACAACCAGTTCCGCCTTCAGCTTCAAGTGAGGAACAGTTTATTTGGCTGACACCGTACATGTCTTAGGAATTATGCAGAGAGTTTCTTTTGAAAAAAAATGAATCGTGTTGAACTTGAGATTTTAAATGTTTGGCTTTCTGAAGGCGAGGCTCTGAATTTGCAGGCTGACTATTTCTGCCCTGGCTGGCATCCTCTGGTGGCTGGACCACGGGTAGGGCTCGTGCAAAGCTCTCATTCAGGATGCTCCAGCTCACGCGTTGCTGATGTAGAAGCAGCAGAGGCTGCTTTGTAGAGAACACGAATGGCAGCAGTGGGGAAAATATTGGGAGAGTGATCGTTTTGTGAATTCTGTGCAGGATATGGACAGGATGAACTGGGCTGGAGCTACAGGCAGTGAGGAGTTGCTGCCTCTTTAGTGCTTCCCATCAAAAGCAGAACTCGGTCAGGGCTTTGGAGGTAACTGCAGGAATTGTTCTGCCCTGCGTGAGCTGTTCAACTCAATATCCTGAGCCTTTCAAATCTCTATAGTAATTCTTTTTACTGGAAACTGTCATTCCTGCGTTTGGAGATAAATTCTCCTCTTGAGAACAGTAACAGTCCCCAGTCTGTAGAAGGGCTACTTTATTCTGGAGCTGTTCCTTTCCTTGAGGCTGAAGTAGATCATATGGTGCAGAAAACACTCCTGTCAAATATCTCCGCCCTCTTACACTTTCTTTCCCTGCACAAATAGCTGGTCATCTTGTTTTGACTTAGTAGAATGTGCGTACTTGCAGATGGAAACGGCAAAAACATAGCAGGATTAATGAAAATGTCATGTATTTGTTTGCAAATGATTGCATGATTTGGTTTGTATTTGGTCTGATACAAAGTATGTGCTTGTATGTAGTTCATTACACCAAAAAGGTTTATATTCCCCCTGATTGTGGTCACCTGGATGGTGCGTTTCCTCCTCCAGAACAGTCTTCTGAAAGAAAAACCAAACAAAATCTTTGTAGTGATGGAGAGACCATGTCCTGCCTGGTTTGGATGATGCAGAGCAACTGTCCCACAGCCAGTAAAGAGAATAGCTCTTTGGTAGCTCTCTGCTTTTCAAGTACCATCAGCAGTGCAAATCCTAATGAAGAGGTGAGATTTCTCCAGGCAATTGGAGTTAGTGGGAAGAAATTTCTGTCATTTCCATCTTGGTCTTTGTAGTGGGTGTTCTTGCTGCCTGAACAAGGAACATTGCATCTGGTGTGTGATAATAACCTGGAATGAGAACATACAGGGCAAAACCCCGTCCCGTCTTGTCAGCCTTCTTGTCCTCTCTTTCTTATCTGCAGCCTTTTTTCCTGGTTGAGTTTGTGGCCACTCTCCCTGGTTTTGTCTTGGAAAGACAGGCCGAGCCTGGGCTTTGCTCGGGGCGCTTCAGGAGCCAAAGGCTGGTTGTCCTCTAACTCCCTGTGGAACAGCTGAGGGAGCTCCATGCAGGAGGTCAGGCAATGAGAGATTTGTCATCAAGTTTAAATGAAAGGCACCGTGTGTCGTTCCTGGACATGCAGTGCTATTTCTCTTAATTGTTGTAAGCTGCTTGGGTTTTGGTTTGTGCTTTGGTTTTTGTGTGCGTGCAAACTGAGCCTGTTGTGCCAGGCAGCCCTTAAACATAGGATCTTAATGGAGATCTTGCTGGATAACAACATTATTCACTATACTGTATCCATTATATTAATTATAATTAATATCTTAATGGATAAAACCTACTCACAAGGTTTGGATGAGATGAAGTACAGAGCACATCCAGGAGAGAAAGGACTAATTGCTTTCTTCATTTCCCTGTGCTCACTGTCCTGAAGGAGGCATTGCTGCTTGTTCTGAAGGGTCTCCCTGAGCTGAGGGTTCAAAGGGATTTTCCTCTTCTCCAAGTTCACTGTATTATCTCATCGTAGTGGATGCCTTGATTTCTTTTCCATCTGCCTGATAAAAGCTCTGCATTGAGAATGATCTGTCTTCAATTTGCTGCCCTTTCTCATTAAAGCAGGAAAATTGCTTTTGTGTGCTGGCTTTTCAACATATTCACATACCTGAATATATCCCCTGCTGTATCTGGGAATGAAATTTGATACACGGAGCCTCACCAAATTGGTATTAACTTCAGCTGACTGAGTAAAGACCTGCAGCAGTGGCAGAAGCTTCAGCAGACTGGAGGACGTGTGGCTCTCGGTGCCAGCACAGAACCCGTTCCTGTGGCTTCGGTCCTTACCCGGACAAGCCATGGACAGCAGCCCTTGTCTGGGTGTCCAGAGGCTTCTCTGTGATTCTCTAGGTGGATCATAAGTGATCTCCATGCGGGCTTGTAAAATGAGACAAAAACTGGTGGGAGGGGAGCAGACAAAAAGAAAACTGGTAACTGCTGTCCTTGTCTCACACAACTTGTATGTGCGGGCACTGCAGGCCTGGGTGCCTGCACGTCTGCGCTGAGTGTTCTGATGAACAGCACGGGATTATTGAACAATCCATCGCATTGTGCCTCTTCCAGCTCAAGCCTGTCCTCAGGATCGATGCTGCTGGTGGTGCTCCACTGTGCCTTTAACAGGCAGATCTCTGAAACTGTTCTGTGCTCGCCTAATCCTGGAGGGACCCGAGAGCTCCCAGGCATAATTGAGGGATTTCTGGGAGGCTGTTTTAATTTAATTTAATTATGACTGTCTTGTTAACTTCTGCAGCAGAATACAAAATCGCATGGCGCATGTCCCCATGTCAAAGGGACCCTTGAAGGCTGTGATTCCACTTGACAGTTATTTTCTTGCTGTAATGGAAACACCAGTGTTATCAAATGACCGTTTTAAAAGTTGTATGTTTGAAATCTCAACCTTTGGTGGGTTGGACTTTATCTTTCCTTGCTCCTCTGTGACTGCGTAATTCAAGCTGAAACGACCCGGTGACTGAGGGTTTTTTTTAATCTGTCGGTTGTATTTGCTCAATAACTGAAGATAATGTATAAAATAATGATAATTCAGCATCTCTGGGACTAGAATTAACTCTGTCAGTGTGAGGACAAAACCTATCACCAAAGAGGATCTAATCTTCAAACTGAGGGTGTCGGGAAGCGAATGTGTGGCTGTGAGGAGTGTTACACTGGAGAGAAGCCCCATTGTAATGGTAAATGTGACTTTTGGAACTGTTTTACACCAGTATTAAAGACGCACATCACAGCGAAAGGCACGTGCCAGAAAACAATGTGATATCAGGAAAGATGCTCGGTTTTGTAGCAACTATCATCCCTAGAAAATTCCCAGAGCTGATAGGGATCCAGTGGCACTGGGGTTTGTTCTGTTTCAGACTTTGCTAGGGGAAGTGGAGCAAACCCTAGCAACATCCCCAGCTGAATGATCTTAAGGGCCCTTCCAACCTGAACTATTCTGTGATTCTATGACTGTTATTTTAATAATTTGAGGTAATTCTAGGTATGCTGTAAAAAGACATTGGAGAGAATTTCTTTTTTCATAACTCTGCTTTCTTTGTGTGTGTTTGGGGTGGTGTCCTGGAGGGGCTGTGGGTGTTTGCTCTTTACTTTTGGATATTTATAGGTGCTCAACATCACGGTAACGCATATTTCAGTAGGAGTAGCAACAGGTTGGTGTAAAGAGCTTCTAAAAATCTCATTTTCTGTCTAGCATTAAGTTCCATGGGTCCTATACTGCAGTCGGTGCTATTCAAGGAGTCTCCCTTCCATGCAGTTTGCTCTGCTTGTCTGCGTCTCTTCCACAGCAAGAGGAAAGAAAAATGAGAGGCAGAGGTATTTTTTGTCAAAATGATTGAATATGGAATTATAATTGTGAGACCTCACAATTCAGCAGCATGATTTTTAGGTAGTGAAATACTAAATCTGTTTTATGGAATTAGATTTTAAGTTGATGTATCTAAAGGACGTGATGTTTTGTCCTTACTGATGGCACAACAAGATAGAAGTGACATTATTTAGTTAAAGGATGAACGAGTAGATCTTTGTGTTGGAGGCAGCAAATTTATCTTGACCTTTTTTTGTAGGAAACTTCATGCCCTAGAAAACTCAGCTGTTTGCTTGTGTGGAAGTCCAACTGTAGAAGAAATGTGGCAGCTTAGAGGGCCCTTGGAGATCTTCCAACTCACCCATCAAATAAACCTTTTATTCCCCTTAAACCAGCTGTTGGGAAGCAGAGTGAAACATGCTGTTCTGTGATGCTGATTAAAGCAGTAATCTGGTGTCTGCGTTATTCAGCGTATGAAGATGCGCTGATGAAACGGTGATAAGCGGTCTAATTACTGCCTCAGGTTAACAAACCTGCAATCAGTTCCTTTTTCCACCCTGCTAGTAGCTATTTGCCTCAGACTCCTTGAACAACTGTATTTTAATCTAACCAGATGTTTAATTGTTGTTTAATCATTGCTAGGTATTCAGTGACAAGTGTGTTCCATGACGAGTGTTCAGTGGTGAAGGTCTGACTTCCAACTCTTAAAATCCCTGATTTTGATACAGGCTCAGTGTGTAGGGAATGGGAACTCGGATATTGATTCTGATTGCTTTAGCATCTCTGAACCACGGCAAAGTTGATTACATTTCACAGAAGTCCAAATGACTCAAATTGTGGGCTCATGGCCACAAATGTTTTAATGCAGTGTAAGATGTCAAACACTTTTGAGATGTTCCTTGATGTAGGTTTCACTGCTTTGGTTTTTTTGTACTAATTTCTCAGTAAAACCAGCCCTCAAATTGATATTCTTTTACAGTATTTGTGTTTTGATGTCGCTGCAATTTTTAGTCCACATAAATATAATGAATATAATCTTCTGTTATTTTGCCTTTTAAAAGTCATAGGAACCAACTGGATCTCTCTCCGTTCTGCTGACTTTCCATGGGGCTGCTTTTTGGTGTTTAGATGTGGACTGGGTACTCGTAATAGGAAAGTTCTGTCTGTTCCGGGCAGCAGAAGTAATTCCTGATTCTTTCCAACTTGCGTGTCGACGAAACCACCTCTGTGAGCAAATGGTAGGATGTGGCTGCAAAATACGGCTTAACCGTGGTGTCATTGCCAGCCCACGTCAGAGTTTGAGTGGCCTCGCTGGCTCTGGCCGAGGGCTTTCTCCCTATCCCCCTAGACGAGCACGTTCTGTAGGAGTCCAAAGATCGCCCAGTGTCTTGTTAGAAGTACCATAAATGCAACTGCATAAAATGGGACTTTTCAGAAGGAAAATGGGTGTGGAAGCTGCAACCCCCTCTTTAAAGCCTAGGTTAAAACATGATGCAATGTACAGTCCCCTGTATCCTGTGGATGGGCGTGCATATCAGTGCATGTAGGGCGCTGAGGCACGTGGATGCCATGCTGTCCGTGCTCGGTGAAGGGCTTGGTTAAGCAGCCTTGAGACAGGACACTTGTGAGGATAATTGATTTCCAAGCAGATCAATGAGGCTGTGCCAGTTCTTCGATCACATCCTGTTGGTGCCTTACACTGCGATTTACGCTTTTCACAGAAATAAAAGGTGACGTGTTTCTGGACCCTGAGGTGGGTCGCGCAGGCAGGTGCTTGGTGGTTGGCTCTGCTTGTGTTGAAGGACGGGGGCTTGGAAATGGGACCGCGAGGCGATGTGGCAGAGTAGAAGCTGGCGGGCAGGTTTCCTAGAGGTTGTCTGCAGCAAAGTGATCGGTGCAGCTCTTGGTTTCAAGGATGCTGGCAGCAAAAGCAGTTCAGGAGAGGAAGCCAGGCAAGAACCCTGTTATTATCCCTCTGTCCAGGCTGTGCTGGAACTTCACATCCAGGAGGAATGGGTTTTCCCCACAGTGATGGGTTATGACGTGGAATGCTGTTTGTACTTGTTGCAAACTGAAAACCAAGCCCTTTTTGAAATAGGCTGTCTGCAAAGTTCTAAAAGGCGAAAAGAGTCTGACACTTTGTTAATATGTGTATTTACTTTTTTTTTTTTCTTTAAAAGCATTGCATTCATTTTGATGATTGATTTACCTTGATTACTTCTGGAAATAGAACTAGCACTTATTTCATTATCTAATTCTAATCAAGTTTGTGCTGATACTCAGGCTTTGAAATCTGGGTAAATAATTTTAAGTTGCGCAAGATAAAAGCTGCAGGTAGCAATTCCAAATGGAATAAATGGGTAATAATGGTTAACATCAGGTCCTATCTACCTTTCTGATTTAATACAGGAATGAGAAGTTATGAAGGCAGGAGGGGTAAAATGCTAACTACTGGAAACCTACAGGAATTTTTGTCATTATGACCTTCAGGAAGGCTTTGTTGTACTAAGGGACAAGGGGTGGCTGTAGGTTGGAGGACACTGACTCTGCTGCGGTCTCAGCAGTGGTTTAAGGCAGCAGAACAAGTGGTTTAAGGCAGTAAAAAAAAAAATCATTCTCTGGCAGGCAGCTCTCCCACTCCTCTCTAGCCTCTGCCAGGTGAAGTGGCTGCAGGCAGCTCTCTGCAGAGAGTGGGTGTGAACAACGTGTATGAAAGAGTGAATCCCCCAAGCTGGTCTGTGAAGGAGGTGTAAATTTGGAGCTCACGCTTCACTTTGGGATTTGTTAGAGGTGAATATATTACAAGTATTAACATTTTGTAAATACTGGATTCTGTGGGTTCACTGTTCTATTTCAGGCATCGATCCTGGAGGTACAGTTCACCGATTCTGGTTAATTATGTCATTAATGAATCAATAGGCTGCTGCAATCCCAGCTGGACTTTAAACCTGGAGAAGCAATATTTTTTCCTTGCAGTGCTAAGGAGTCTTGCAGTAAGTTTAGTAAATGTGCATAGAAAATGTAGCGATGTGC
Organism: Piaya cayana; assembly: GCA_013389865.1. Classification (NCBI taxonomy): domain Eukaryota; kingdom Metazoa; phylum Chordata; class Aves; order Cuculiformes; family Coccyzidae; genus Piaya; species Piaya cayana. The sequence continues at coordinate 13,491 of WAAB01007594.1, read as the reverse complement.
ACAGAGACATAGGAATGTTTCTGGGTTTAAAAATACGAGCAATTGTCTGGTTTTTGGACACTTGCTACAAAAGATGAAAAACCAAACTGTTAAGTGAACTTGCAGAATAGCTAAGCTGAAGAACTTCTTAATAAGCAAAATGTTGAAAAATCCCTGAACAGTATGAAGTATTCCTGGAGGTGTAGGAATAATCTTCACCACAAGCCATGCTGGCAGCAGCGTTTGCTCTGCAGAGGTCTCTGCCACGGCAGAATTATCGTCAGTTTAGTTGGGTGGGTTCAGTTCAGTAAGAATTTAGTGCCATGGAAGTTTTGGATAAAAACAAGATAGTTTTTCACCAAAACAGATGTTTTTCGACTGTACGTCAGTTGAAATGTAACTGAAATGATGTATGGAGCAGAAATGTGTGTTATCTTACAAAATAACAGGATTTAATGTTTGAACTCCTTGTTTGTAAGAGCAAGGTACTGCGTTGGCTTTGGCAGCTGAGCGTAGCTCCTTCCTGTAAGTAATGAGGAGGATATTAAAGTAACAGTTTCTGTTTATGTGTCGAACTTACAAGGTGCAGCTATTCTGTTCAAAAGCAGTTAATGCATTTTCTCCAAGGACTTTGTTGTTCTTACAGGAAATGGTTCCTCTCATCCCGTGAAATCGTTCACTTGTTGGTTTCCCAAGCTGACATTTGGGGTTACACCTCAAATTGCAGCAAGCATAGGAGGCACCTTGATGTGGAACAGAGTTCAAGAGTAGACAAGTTTAATTTTCTTTATTCTTAGCTATTAGTATTTCGTAAATCAGTTGATGAGTGCTATATTCAGAGGAATTTTTTTTTGTAATTTTGATAGTTTTTTCTAAAGCAGAATCTTCTGTTTTAAAAAGCAACAACAAAAGAAGCAAACTATTGCTGTATTTTTCACTTTATCTTAGGAAAAATCAGATAAGTCCAGAGCCACTCCAGTTATTACAGATTGCTGTGTTGCCAATTGTTTGTACATATTAAATCTTTTCAGCTTTTATAAACTAAATTTTCTTTAGGTTTTGTTGGTTTTGCTGTTGCAGTACCTTTAAAAAAGAAAATATCTGTCTCTCTAAATGACTTTGCACTTTCAGATAATCCAGTTGATGAGGCAAATGTATAAAAATCCTCCTAATGTAGGCTGAGGCATGTCCCAGAGTAGCTTGGTTCTCTTGTCAGAAAATCATCAAGCACTTAATAATCCTCCAGCCTCCTTGAGAAACGCGTAACGATATGATGTTTGCTCAGATAGATTCTGTTTAATCCTTTTGGAACATTGCATTAGGCTGGGAGGCTGTATTTACTCTTTGTGTGTTTCCAGTTAGCAAAGGATGAAGTTGGAAAGAGGAATTTAGGATAAATTCACTTCTAATAGGAAACTGTTTTGCAGAAACTTAGAGTGCATGTGTGATAATCACTTTGAGATCCAGTCCTCTCTGTGATTCAATTTTTCTGGAAGATATAATTAGGGATGTGCTGCTTAAACTCTGCATCTCAGTTTGATTTTTCCCTTCTGTGCGTTGGATTCCTCTAGCAGGAGGCATCAATTCTCCAAACTGTGGGTGAGACATACCTGCCTGCTTCTGTGAGGTGGAGGTGGGACTCACCTGCAGCAGCAACACACAAACTCAGAGGAGGAGCAGGTAAACATGGAGCAGTCCAGAGCAATCTGGACAGCTTCGTAGGTCTGGAAGATGCTTACCAGCCTCTGAAGGCTCTTGAGGCTGCACAAGTGAGCTGTTACACATATCCCAGCACAGCAAAGTGTGCAGGGGTTTCAGAATGAGTTGTTATATTTCTACTCAACTCCATCTACAAACAGGGATTTTTCAGTGTCAGACTTGTATGGAAATCGTGATTCTCTGCTGATATTGCAGGAGTAGAGAGCAACCCTGGACAGGCAGGCAGGGGCTACGTAAGATTCTGCCATGGTATATCCATCATAACCGAGCGCTCTTAAGTTTATTGTTGTACTGTGGACATCTGAGGAGAGTTGGTTCGCAGAGAACTGCAGCTCTTGGGAAGTTCAGACTGAGCTCCCTCTGCCCTGAAGTGGCCAACTTGGTGCTAAGTGTTTTACAGTCATTTTCAAGGAGACTCTACGAGTTTCATCTTGTGCTATGGACACAACTCATGTTTTCAATTGTGATGATTTAGAACACATAGCGGTGTTGTTTCCTGTTGCTGGATGACTGAATGAGAGCTTCATATACTTGTTCAGCTGAAAGTGTCTGGTATTGGGTACGGGATTTGCTGAGGTATCGTAAGGGTGAGGGGCAATGGGGATAAACTGGAGAGGGGCAGGTTTAGACTGGACATCAGGAGGAATTTCTTCATGATGAGAGCAGTGAGGCCCTGGCCCAAGTTGCCCAGAGCAGGGGTGGCTGCCCCATCCCTGGAGGGGTTCAAGACCAGGTTGGATGGGGCTGGGAGCCCCTGATCCAGTGGGAGGTGTCCCTGCCCATATTAGGCAAAACCGAGTGTTAGAGAGAGACTATGAAAAATAGTAAACAGCTCTTGTTAACATATTGTTATCATGGAGTCTTGTCTTGAATAGTAATTAGCACTTAAGGAAAACAAAAAAAAAAAAAGAGAAAATGAAGAGCCATTTCTGAATGGAGTGTATAAAAGCAGCGTAGACTCTGTTAACCTCTGTGGGTTAAACAGCCATTGGAGATGCTGGCTGGAGAATGATTTCTCTCCAGAGAGCCCTCAGTTCATCTCGCTTATTGACTGTAGGTGGATCAGGGACTTCAAGGATTCATTGCCAGTGTTTGCTTTCTGGAGTTTCTACTTCTGTCTCATTACACCAGCTTTTAGATGAATAACTAGTTATACAGGCAGGGACAGTCCCTCTGGGGTTCCTCCGCAGGTTTCTTGGAAAATGGACTTGTCCATGAGTTAGCAACCCTCCTTCTTTGTGGGTTTTTCCAGCACTCTTTTTTTTTTATAACAAGAGAACGTTAGATGTGTGAAAGCCAAGCAAACATCCTGTGTTATGAATGTTGGTAGATGAACAGTGGAAAGGACAGACTGGATGAGATCTGATTTGCCTGCTCTTTGGAGGGTTGGCAATAAGGAAAATTCTTGGGAAAGTTTAATATATTGTAAAGATTTGAGAAGTCTTTACAGGTAGTGAAATCGTCATTCTTTTTTGAGGGGGTCCAATGACAATGTGGAACAAGGATCTCTGAACTGCAGTACTTCATTCTTTTTAATCCTGTGAAGTGTCTTCCAGAATGTATTGAATGTGTAGGTTTGGCCTTGCTCAACATTTTTAATCAGAGCTCTAGATTCACTTAAAATCTGTTTGGGAAACTTCCTGGGACAGCTCTACCTCGAATCCAGCTGATAGTGGAGATGGATGAGGGAAGAGTCGTGCCGTGCTGATGTGAGTAATGGCCTCTAAAACAATCACAGAGAATCTCAAACACCAGTGGGCTTTCTCATCCTGTTTTCTTTAGGATTGTGTCATATGCAAAAGGAACCAGCACATTATTGAAGTGTATTGGATGTCTGACTCCAACCAACGGCACAATTTACCTTGTGTCATTGAGGCTGACACAGACAGCATTTCCCCACAAGAGGAGTATTTATTTCCACTTGAAATATGAAGTAATGAGTCTAATAGAAACCAGAAGGTGTATGTATCGTAAGCTATTGTGTGCGCCAACCGAACTCCCGGTAAGGCCGGGTTCTGCATTCAGCAGCTCTGCTGTAAAGAATTTGCAATGATAATGGATGTTGCAAGGATTATGTTGGACAGAAAGGAAAAAATGCACTGTGGTTCATAATTAGTGGTGAACTCAATATGTGGTTTGGGTTTTATAAGGTATGGTGTTGTGAAAGATGGTAAATACACTTGAAGTTTAATTGCAGTCTTAGTGATGCTCTTGCGTTTGATGTAGGGAGATGGGGAGGATAAGGGACAGGGATTGTTCACACTTAGAAATTCAGAACGTGGTTGTAGCAGAGTTTGGCATTGACCAGTGAGTGTGGGTGGCACGGCACCTGCTTGGAAGGAACGAGGTTAGAGATGATGATTTTGGACCTAAGAACAAAAACGAGGTAGTGTTGTTACTCTTCAGGAGTTGCTTTAATTTCCCATCCATTAAAACTCTTAAGGCATGGGCAAAGCTTGAATTAAATTGATCAGAAATTATTTGGTTTGTCCACAGTCAGAATCTGTGCTATTGTACCGATCCCTCCTGGTACAAGATTTTGTTTCAAATCCACTTTTGCCCCCCTTGAATTTAAATGTCTAGAACTGCATTAAAAAATTGGATAAGCTTTTATCAATAAATTAATAAAATTAAAATAGCTGAAAATGTCTGCTGCCTCCCAGTGTTTACTGGGAATGTGTTCATTGAGGGCTCCTAGGGCAGCGTTGGCCGCTCTCCCGTGTGACTCCATGGCTTGTGCTTGTGACCCCTCTGGGTCACAGTTTGCTGCCGACCCCCTGTGTAGCTGAGAGCTCTCCAGGCACCCGACTGACTGCCACACAGACAAAAGTGCATCAAAGCCCAGGTAGGGTCCGTCTTCTGTTCTTTAACTGGGGAAACCCTCCTTTGAGAGATGCCAACTCACTCTGGAATGAAGTATTTTTGCTTACCTAGTGCTGCATTTTATAAAACACTCCTTTTATATCTGTATCTTTAATTATTTTATAATCCAGAGTTCCCACTGCAGTCTTCATGCATTTGAGGTGAATCTAATTGCCCAAACCCTTTCCAGCTCATGTGCTGCTTAGATTAAAAATAAAATGAAGTTTGAAACCCCCTCCTTTTCAAAGGATTTATTGCAGTGCTTATTACTGGATAAGCAAAGGTGTGTGTTGTTTTCTTCAGGCTCACAGGCTCTGATGGTTTTACCTTGAGGAGCTCCATGACAGCTCTTTGCACATTGTTTCAGATTTGTTGTAGTTCCTTCTTTCTCAGGTCTCCTGCTCCTGTCGAGCTTGGCATTTGCATTGCACCTCAGCGTTACTTGAAAGAGATGATATTTTAATTTAATTCAAGCCCTTCTTAGGTTATCTTTACTCTCTATTCCCAGCTCTGTACGTTTTTCCTCTGTATGGCTGACGTCATCAAAGCATTTTCCTACTTGCATGAATGTTGTTTGCGTGTTTGACCCGTGGCAGTTTTGATTTTCCTTTTCATTGCGACAGCAGCTGTGTGTCAGTTCTGCTAAGAGGAAAGTTAAGCACATCTCTGCTTATGCCAGTTCTGCTTCTCCCCAATGCTGTGATCAACAGTGTGATTGTGAAAGTGTCTCCCAATGCTGAACAGATAGTTATTGATTGAACAGTTGTTAAACAGGATTGACAGTTCTCTGCTCTTACCCAGGATGCTGTGTTGTCAGAATAGGGGTCAAAACGCGCTCTGGGTTCTGTGGGCGCAGTGAGAGCAGCGCTGCTTCCCCTTCATGCAGTGACCTAAGTGGACCGATCATGAGAGTAAATAACAATTTACTAATGTTGTGTGGGAGTTAATACAACCAGAACCTGCCCTCGCCTCCGGTATCCGTTATTTACTTAGGGCCTCCCCACCCTCATGGTGAAGAATTTCTTCTCCAATCTCATCTCCATCTCCCCTCTTTCTTTGAAGATCTTACTATAAAAGCAGTACATTTCTTTATCAAAGTTACTCTGGGCTCTTTCATGGGTATTTCCACACATTTCTTTGAAGGAGAGGCCAGGATGAGGGGTTTAAGTGTGCGTAAAACACTGCTACTTCTCTAAAAGTTGTCATTGATTTGCAGTGAAATCTCGGGGAGAAGCTGGTGAATTTGGTAGAAACTCCGGAATAGCAAAGATGTAGAAGTTTCACTTTTAATTTACTGTGACTTCACTGACAACCTCTCCTTCTTTAACCTCATTAACTGGAAGAAACGAAGCCAGTATCCAGGAGATAAGAGAGAGAAATTGATGGCACTTTAACTCCCTGCTAATACCTTTGTGAACGGAAGAGCGCGTTTGAAGGCAGCGCAGGAATCGCACGACAGATCCTGTGATAGCTGGGCGCTTTTTAATGGCTGGGATCCTCGGGGGTCACGACTCCACAGCTGGAGAAAAGGTAGTTCTGGAGGGACACGAGTCCTCCTGCCTTAGAAGTCATCTTCTATTCCTGGATGACTGCTCTGTAATTGAGTTAAAAGAGCAGCTGTGTTGGTTCAATAGAGACATTTTTATAGAGCGTAGTTACCATTAATTCTGCAGAGGAACAACTGTTCTGCTGGCAGAGCGATGCTGCGTGGTTCTGTCTTCCCAAGTCAAGGGTAGGGAACCAATTATAGCAGGAAAAGAGAAGGGTAAGGGAGCAGCTAACGGCTCGGGAAGCTGCAGTCGCGGTGTCACAGAGTTAGGAAAATACTGACTTTGCCAGGTCCAGATAAAACTGGGGCTGGTGTTACCTCCCTCTGGCTGTGTTCTCGCAGTGCCTTTCCCCGTCTATCAGAGGTGTCCTCAATGTGCTTATTTAAAGGGAAATCTTCTTTTCTCCTTAGATTATGCTTTAGCAGACTGTTATTTCATGCCGAGGGCTGCTGTGGATGTTTGGGTCTTTTAATCCTGCCCCTTTGCTTTGCTATTCGGTGCTCACAAGCTTTGCTGTTAGCAGTTCAGCCAGCAGGAACAGCAGAGGCTGCTGCAGGTGAGCTCGCTAGAAACTACATAGCAATCACAGTAAGGTTTCCTCAGACACAATTGGTTTAAAGAAGGTAATTAATGAATAGAATGTATGTATTGTACTTCATTATGCACTTTGCAGTACTTGCTATTCTCCTTTTTGTGTTTCTGGTCGGTACTTCCATGCTTGACTCCGTTCCTCCTGGCAGGAGAAGGTGCTTTGGTGATGTTCTCTGTGCAGACGCTGTGCGGGGCTCCCTGCAGAGGGCTGCACACATGGGATGTGTGTGTGGCTGTTCCCTGGCATCCAGCAAGCGATGGATTTCCTTGGGGTGGGCAGAGTCGCTGTGGTACCGGTGGCCACAGCCCTGTTCATTGGGAACGTGTCTGACCTCTGGACAGTGCTTGGCCTTTGGGTGCCCCAGCGGAATACGAGGCACGTGAGGCAACAGCCGTTGATGCAGCTTACGCAAAGGAGAGTTGCATAAGCCACAGGGAAACCTGTTTCTAAAATGTTTCCCCCTGTATTTATGACTTTAAAGTAAATATTTTATGTAATAGTTTGTAGTCTGCTGCCTCTACCTGAACAGAACTACTCAATGGGAAGTTTGACTGCAGAAAGTTAGAGGAATAGCAGGGAAAACCGGGCTGAAATGATTTTGAAAAGGCTGTCGCTCTTCTCAGAGATGGATGTAACACACTCCAGAGGGTACAGTTTCCCCTTATGAAACATGCATGACTCCTATTAGCTGCTGTTTATTGTGCCTGTGGTGAGCACTCGAGTGGTAACTGAATAATTTAAAATTGCAGATGTGAGTCATTAACTCTCCTGTCTTCTAAAGTTTCATCAGAAACTGACCTCTCCCGCGTCTGCGAAACAGAGGAAAAGGAACAATGAAGCTCAGACTGATGCTTCCAGCTATTTGGTAACCAACTTCTCTTCACCTCTTTGATAAATATAAGTAGCTTGGGAAAATAAAATATTATTTTAATAGGATTTCTAGAACGTTTTATCAAAAGCCTGGCAATACCACAAGACATGTAGGAGAGACTGATCAGTCTTAAAAAGATTTTAAAATATTACCTGTAGTTTTTGGGGAAAAAAGGCCTTTTTTTCCCCTTGTTTCTGTGTGTTGGTGCTGGTATTCACCATAGTAACAGGGAGCACCACAGATCTGAGACACAATAGCTCTTTGAGTACTTATTGTGCTGGTGGAACATGCTTTAGAGGCTTGATGTAAGGCGTGATTGTTGTGATCAACACTTAAAGTGTGGAAGTTTCTACTCCACAGTGTGTGCAGCCATGTAAGTGGAAACTCCCTCTTTGGGAACAGCAGGTGACCGCCCCGCGCCACCCTTGGGTTTGGCTGCCGGCTGCCTCGTGACCATTGGGTGCTTCTGGGCTGGTTTGTGTCTCTGGGTGGCCAGTGTCTGTCTGGGAGGGAGCAAGGAGCCTGGGGAAGTCCTGGGACACTCGGCATGTCGAAGTGTGAGGGCGATTGCCCCGTGAGATGCTGCACACCCGGTTTCAGTTGCCAAGTGGGGACAGCGAGGCAAGGCCGGGCTGAAAACCTCCCAAAGCAACAAGTGCAGGTTGTCAGAGCGTATCCAATGGGGTCTGTTGGCTGGTGCTGAGGAGCTGGAGAGAGTCAGAGCTGTGAGTTATTAGCTGGGGGCACAAACCATGAAATAAGCACTCCGGGGTGAGAACTGCTCTGAATTTCATGCTGATTCATGGTCATGTTGCTCCTCGTGAAAGTAACAGGAGGGATGTGTGAAAATCTAATGTAACCATCATAAGCAAATCTCCCAAGATCATTGTTCTGGGATCTCAGGGGGTGGCTTTACACTGTCAGCATGGTCACCCTGATTTACAAAAGTGCAAAGCAAAGGGCAGATGACACTTTTCGCTGTGCCTGTTTAGAAGATTCCTGAATGTCTTTAAGCTCAGCAGCTCGTTGCTTTATTCCTGCCCACAGTTAGGGTGCTGGATGTGACAGAGAAGCAGCAGCTACTGAAAGTAAAGACGGGGGATTTATTTCTGAGAAAGGGTTAATGGGCAAAAAGACTTGCCAGCCTCTTGTTTTGGTTTTTTTTCCCAAAAATTAGGTCTAAAGTGGAAATTGTTTTAAATTGATGGCTCTGGTAGGTTACATTCCTGTAGTTGGGTTACTCATAACTATGTCCATATAATATAATACACACAGAGTGTGTAACTAGTCTGCGTTTACCCGAGCTAAGGCGATCGTCGTTTAACCATCTGCTAAAAGGCTGTTGTCTGTTGACCTTTACAGGATGTTCCCGTAGAGGTGGTTAATCAGAACCGTGATGGATTGTGTTGGCTCTGGTGTTGCTCATGTTCTTGGGCTGGTGACTTGTTGCGTGGGGTGTCAGGATCTCAGCCTCATCAGCCTCCTTGCCCCACACCCTCCCTGATGTGAGACTAACTGTGAAATGTGACTTTCTGTACCAGGTTCTTAGTTCTCGTTAAGAATTTTTTTTAATATGAGTAATTCTGTAGTGAGAAATGCACTGGAAGGGAAAACAAGGAAAGCAAAGGCTCCTTGGGACGTGCCTGAAGTGCAAAGTCATCTGGATGTGCGTGGCCCAGCCCTTCAGGCAGGTCGCTGTGAGGCCCTCAGGCAAGAGTAGCCAAAGGGCACAGCAGAATCTGCAGCTTTTAATAGGGGAAGGTCTGGACCAAAATTGATTTATTCTCTTAAAGTTCATACCTTACTGTCCTGGAAAGCAAATGGTTAGCTCTGCTTTCTGTTTGTAAGGCTACGGTCACAAAACAATAAGGAACTGAAGCGTTACAGCAGGTGAAAATTGGCTTTATTGTACATTCCATGAGGATTCTGCTCGTGCAGTAGCTTTATGCTGCTTTATAGAGTTGGAAAGCTGGGAAGTTAAAGTTTGCAGCTATTAATTTGTCTCTATCTCCACAGCGGGGTGGAGAGAACTGCTTGTTTACATAGATGAGAGCTCCCCAAGAACCCAGGAACAATAAGTAGAAGCCCAGCATACAGCCTGAGGAGTGAGCGGGGTTCGGAGAGGTGGGGGCAGTCCAGCTGGTTTGAGTGCGCAGCACGGTGGGTACGGGGGACACAAGGGCCAGAGCCGGGGACTGAAGGGGTTGGACCCCTGAGGAGCTGCTGGTGCCGTCCTGCTGAAGGGATTTGGTGTAAGAAAACTGAACCAAGTGATGTAAAAGTGAAAATAGCTGTTTGATCCCAAAATAAAGCAGATGAGCACAGGAAGAAAGACTTTTGTGGCTCTCTGCTGGTTGTGACCTTCCCCACAGGGAAGAGGTGGTTTCTCAGCAACTGAGATGATTGGCCTGGTGCTCAGGATTGCCAATGTACCAGTAATGGGAGATTCTTTCCTGTTCCTCTTTGTGATGGAATCTCTGCTGCTGGAAAGGTTGAATGTTACCAGACGGTGGTGGTTTGGGGTTTTTTTTTGTGACACATACAGACACACAAAAATTTCAGTGCTTACAGCAGCTTCAGAAATGCCTCCTAGCAGTTTAAATGACCTAAAGATAGCAAGTGATACCACTTAAACATAGCGAGTGATGCTTTTTGTCTGAAACCCAGAGGAGTCAGGAAAAAATAACACCCCAGGAATTTATCTAAAGCTCGATGTGAATCAGAAATGACTTCTTGGGAGGGTGAGTGTAACAGAATCCATGGTGAAAATGAAAATGNCTTTGTGATGGAATCTCTGCTGCTGGAAAGGTTGAATGTTACCAGACGGTGGTGGTTTGGGGTTTTTTTGTGACACATACAGAGACACAAAAATTTCAATGCTTACAGTAGCTTCAGAAATGTTCTCCTCTGCCTCCTAGCAGTTTAAATGACCTAAAGATAGCAAGTGATACCACTTAAACATAGCGAGTGATGCTTTTTGTCTGAAACCCAGAGGAGTCAGGAAAAAATAACACCCCAGGAATTTATCTAAAGCTCGATGTGAATCAGAAATGACTTCTTGGGAGGGTGAGTGTAACAGAATCCATGGTGAAAATGAAAATGAAGCAGTGAAAAGAGTTGTGTGTCCCCAGAACAGGGAAAGAAGGGAGTGACCTGAGAACTTCATCGTCATTCCAAGCAGAGCAGTGTTTGGTGTCTAGGCAAAACTTTCTGTTATAGACTATGTAAAGAGCTTGACTTCAAGTAGAACATTGTACCTGAGCGGACGGAAAATACCTGAGTGCTTAGGAGAATACTCGAGCATTTCAGCATCAGCCAGTGCCTGCTGTTACCTGAACGGTGCTGACACGTACTGCATGGTAGGATTCCTTTGTATTCCCTCTCCGTTGGTTCTAGATAAGTTACTGTGCTTTTATCTTCACGTGGAAAGCACGACTTGTATTATACCTGCGGGGCTTTGGCAACAGCCTCCTAGTTGTTGCAACAGGAACATAAAAACCAGCTGGTTTGTGTAAGGATTTATTGATAAAAGAAGAGATAGGAGCAAGTGTGTTTACATGGGCAGCAAAAATGGAGATAGAGCATGTCACAGACCACTCAGTTGAACATTAGAAACGCAGCCCCACTAAGGTTATTAACCTCATAAATTAGCTGCTATCTTATGTTTAATATGTATTATGTTTGAGTTTAGAGTCATAGACTGAGTGATGGCGGAGGTGTAGACAGAGCCGTGACCTGTTTCTGTTTACCCGACTGTTCTGCTAAACCTTCCCACTGCGTCCTTAGCTTTTTCCTTCGCTTGTTTTCATTTATTCCCAGTTGCACTTCCATGGACTACTAAATGTGTTATTTTCAACCATATTTATTTTTTGTTGCTGTTTAATTCTCCTAAATATTTATAGATGGCTATATTCTCACTCCGTAGGCACTTGGCTAATCTATACAAATTTGTCTCCTTTACAAATGATTCCTTGAGCTCCTTGCCAGATTACACACAACAGAATGCAAATTAAACACGCTTCAAACCTTAAGGGTCAGCAGAGCAACAACAACAACAACTCGTCCTATGAAAGTGCAGCGACTTCGGTCGAGACTGGACACTGGAGTTATTCAGGAGAACTCACGAGCGGGTTTGGGAAAGCAAAGTGAGTGCCCGTTGCAGCTGCTCAGCCCCCAGTGTCGCTGCAGCTGCTGCTGCCTGCTCAGTTAGACCTGCCCGCTGACTGCAACCTGCTCCGTACAGGTGGGAGTGTTCGAAGCAGGAGACACCCCTGTGCTCCCAGGTCAAAGGCGAACGTGTAATGCAGAGAGACAGAGAGATGTGTAGTACTGAGGACACGGGTGTCTGTTGGCTCTTTGAATGATACCAGAGCTGGTGGTGCTGCTGCCCGAGGGCAGCCCGGGAGCTTTCTGGTTATTGGGACCCTTTGCATTCAAACAAACCCCATTGCAACAGGAACACAATTATGGAATTCAAAAGCTTTTCAGAGTGTTTTTTTTTCACTCCTAGTTACGCTGATCCTTTATCTGCAGCAGCAGCAAAATGTAACTGTGATAAGTGTTTGTGCCTTATGAAGGGCTTTTCCCCCTTCTATTTAGCTTAAATATACAGACAGATTTTGAAAGTTTGGAGGTTTTTCTCACTAAACACGTTTCCTAGAGTGGGAAAAAAGAAAAATCCCTGATTTCTGCTTGCAAATATCCACTGTGCCATTACGATTCATGCTTAATTACGTAGTGACTGTCAAGCTTACTTCTTGAGATTATCCCTTCTTAGGGCATTTGGGCTTGATTTGACTCAGTATCAGTTTAACTGTGCTGTAAGTGAAAGAAAAGTTAAGCCGCTTCTTGATGTTTAGGAGCAATGGGACAGTGTCAGCAGCGTGGAAAGAACGTCTGTGGGTAAAATCCCTACGATCCACAGGGCTGCGCCACAAAGCTCAGTACTGCACAGTATTAAATGGTGTGGGAGCGTAAGGCACGGTGGCAGCGAGAGCTTGGATCGTATCTCCAGTTTCACACAGGGAAGCTCCAGTGTCTGAAGTTCTCCTGGGGACTCTCCGTAGACAATCTGCAGGAGAACCCTTCCAGCATGGTAACACAACCTGTAATAGGGGAAAAAAAAACCCTTAGGAATGATTTCTCTTCAGAGGCATGTTGGTATTTTTGAGTGTAATTGGGAATATCTCACAAGAGAGATCGTGAGAAATAGGAACGCTGGCAGCAGCCCAGCCTCTTCATTCCATTTTCATGGTAACGGTTCTCTAGAACAGTGAGGAGACCACACCAGCCTGGCTTTACAGCTCCTGGTAATGTTTCCCTCTTGTGTTTTCTTCTGAGTGTGCTTTAAAAAACAAAGCCAGTGATTGATTAACAGCACAGGTATGTTGTTAATTGCAGCACCAAATATTCCTGGGGGTTAGCTGAGGAGCCTTCCAGCTTCAGTTTGTGAATGTTGAGGGAGTTTTTTATTTTAAATGTGATATGAACACATGTGTATTCATTTTGTTTCCAGTATAAATTGCTATTTGTTTGAAGGTAAAGCTTTTAGATTGGTTTCATTCTCTCAAGTAGCAGATGCTGGCATTATTTTATATATGTATATATAATGATTAAGCTCAATTTGCAGGTGTTTCCCTCTAGCTTTTTCTGATTTTACACAATACTTCAGCAGCTGTTTCTAATACTTTTATATCATACTTTGAACTTGGCAAATGAAGTCATCTCAACCCTTTGTTTTACTCCTGTACGTGATAGTGAGTGATGGGCTCAAAACTGGAGTATAAAAACCTTTGAAATATCTGTGTGTTTGGAGGGTAAGTTTTAATATAACCAAAGCATGAATTCTGTCACTCAGTTTAGTGTCCAGAACTCAGTGAGAAGCAGGAATTGGATAGTTACATATGAGCAATAGTTTT
>WAAB01007593.1:17750-30676 GCA_013389865.1 Piaya cayana | reverse complement strand
GCCTCAAGCTCCGCCAGGGGAGGTTCAGGTTGGACATTTTTCACAGAAAGGGTCATAGGGCACTGGAACAGGCTGCCCAGGGGAGGTGTTTGAGTCACCTTCCCTGGAAGTGTTTAAGGTGCGGGTGGATGAGGAACTGAGGGGCATGGCTTAGTGATTGATGGGAATGGTTGGCCTCGATGATCCAGTGGGTCTCTTCCAACCTGCTGATTCTATGATTCTGTGATAAAATGGTTTGGGTCAGAAGGCACTTTAAAGATCATGCAGTTGCAAACACTCTGCCATGGGAAGGGACACCTCCCACTAGATCAGGTTGATCCAAACCCCATCCAGCCTGGTCTTGAACACCTCCAATGATTGGGCAGCCATGACTTCTCCAAGCAACCAGTGCCAGTGTCTCATCACTCTCACAGGAAAACATTTCTTCCAAATATATATTCTAAATCTCCCCTCTTTCAGCTTAAAATTATTCTCTCTTGTCCTATCCCTGCTCTCTCTCATAGAGCCCCTCCACAACTTTCCTGGAGACCCTTTCAGTACTGGAAGGCTGCTGCAAAGTCTCTCTGCAGCCTGCTCTTCTCCAGGCTGAACAACCCTAACTCTCTCAGCCTGTCTTCATATGGGAAGTGCTCCAGCCCTCTCATCAACTTCTTGGCTTCTTCCAGATTCACCCAAACAGCTCCATGTCCTTCCTGTGCCGAAGTCTCCAGAACTGAACACAAGATTCCAAGTAAGGTCTCACAAAGCAAAGTAGAGGGGCAGAATCCCCTCTCTTGTCCTGCTGGTCACACTTTGGATGCAGCCCAGGATGCGGTTGCCTTTCTGGGCTGCAATCACACATCGCCAGTTCACACTGATCTTCTCATCCATGAACACCCTCAAGTCCTTCTCTTCAAGGCTACTCTCAATCCATCCTCTGCCCAGCCTGTTTTTACACTTGGGATTGCCCCGACCCAGGCCTTGCACTTGGCCTTGTTCAATTTTATGATAAAGAGTACTTAGCCCTAGTTTAAAAAAGAATTAAAAATAGCTCATAAAAGAGAAAAGTTTTAGTAACTACATTGAGAAACTTAAAAGCATTCAAAGGTCAGGGAACACCAGCCCAAATGTTCTTGTGACAGCACGGTCTCTATTCAGAGAAGCACAAACTACTTCTCAAAGAATAGAATATGCTATAATTATAAAACTAACTTTGTGGGAAGCAAAATATGCAGCAAGCTAAAGTAATATATTATTGTACAGCAATGATGCTTTCATATTTTTGTAATGCAAATAAGGCCTATTTTTCAATGTGGAAACTGACCTTTAAAAAGTTTAGAAATACTCAAACTACCTCTGAAGCATCCTTAAATACGAGGTAAAGTTAAAAATCCAGTCAGAATTAATACATTTTTTTCACTAGAATTCAATTTGCAGTCTCTACATTGTATTAACTCAGACTTCTGCTTCCAATGACACACTGGACCCAAACACAAAAGCTCTGAGCTCAAAAAATTAATGTTATAATGAATCATATTTAAAAATAATAAAAGCCTTTCCAATGTTCAGATAAGGCACTTCTAAACAGAGATGATGGCAGCAAAGCCAACAGAGAAAAGCAGCATTACTAATTTCCTTGCAGCATAATGGAGAAACTCCTATGCTCTATTTGGAACCTGATAGAATTGTGTGGGGTAACTCTCAAAAGGCAGAAAAGACTTAACAACTAAATTCACAGTAATTAGCTTTCTAATTATACCTACAGCATTAGTGATTGCTACTGTTAAAACTGCCTGAACTGTTCCATTAGTCCATTCTTTTCAAAAGCTCAGTTTTTCACCCTTTGAGCAGCAATTTTAGAAGCTTAGTCTGTGCCTGAACATAATTTCATTTTAAGTTTAGATAGAAGAGAGTTCTGTGTCTGAGTATGGAGAGCAAAATTAAACTTTTCCATTATAAAAAAAATACTACCTTTCAAAAGAAAAAGGTGGCTGCAGTAGCAATGAAGCTGGAAAGTGTGAAGTACAGTGTCTTTGATGTGGTGAATCCGAAGGCAGAAAAACAGCCCCAAACCAGCATTCAGAACTGTCCAGGTTGCACACTTTGTTTTTAAGCCACTTCTACAGATGCATCTTAGGCAACCCTCAACAGCAACTCGTGCTGGCCACGGCACACCCTGATCCAGAATTAATACATAAGCCACCAGCACCCCCCATGCAGACCATCACCTGTCCTGTTATTACCATTACAGGACTTTGAAATACTGCAGTGTTTTTACAAATACCAGCAGATGATCTCTGCCCCAAGCAAGCAACTTCAGCATCGTCCTGCTCTCCCGAACTACAGAGATGCAGAATATGCAATTACAGCAGAGTGAGCCTCATTTAGCCAACTGGACACTAGATCAAAAACCTCGAGACCTTCATGCTATTCATAGCTCTGCCCTTGAGCTGCTGTGTGATACAGAATAATTTCATCTTCCTGTGCCTTTGCCTTCCTGAGTCAAGCCTGTTAAGGTTAACACCCTTCATCCCAAGAAATGTTTCTTGGTATATTTATTTGATTCGGTGTTTCTAAACACAATCACAGCTGAAAGGCAATATTTACATAGTATTAATATTATTGTGAGAGTGATAATTTCTGACAAAGATTAAAAAGATGCAATTGCACTTATTAATAACTTTGTCAACATTTATTTAGAGTAAGCACACATAGGAAGCTGACAGCTACTTACCTGTGGGAAAACACCACTTTAATTGATTTTTGTGTCATCTCATGTTCACTACTTCTTTTAAAGCATAATCATAGAATCACAAGGTTGGAAAAGACCCACTGGATCATCGAGTCCAATCATTCCTATCAATCACTAAATCATGTCCCTCAAAATCCATCTGTGCCTAATGTTTGAACAAAGATTCTCCTCAGAACATGCACACTCACTGTAGCTACAAGAGATATTGGTTAAACTTTTCTGTTGTTACACTGTTTTGTTCTGGGAGCTATTAACTGAGTGTTGGAGCTCAGATGAACCTCAGTTCAATCAGAATCCCTAACACTGAAATCCATAGAATAACAGCTGAACAAAATGACATGCTATAACACGGGCTGAGTTAAAGTAGGAAGGATCCTAACTTCATCTGAAAAAAAGTTAAAGACAAGCAACATACATGCTTATAAGCTATTTTTACAAATGGAAATAGCCAATTTTAACACATTCCAATTCTTCTTTTCTTGAAACTGAGCAAGAAATGCTAAATTCTGACCCTCAGAGATTTATCTCGGATTGTCAAGGCATTTGATTATTCAAAATACCAAGAACTGGTTAAGAAGCATCCTGTAGTGTCTGTACCTGACTAGAATTTTGGTGCTGACCTCACACACTATTACTTCCTCCAGAAAGCAATGCATACAAAGAGCAATATAATCATGCGGTGCCATGAAGGAGTAACCACTTGAAATCAGCTACCTCAGGTTTAAACATCTATTCAGGATATGCACACGCAGTACAAATTGCTTTTTGCTTGATGGCGGGGTGCACAATTACATTCCTTCTGAAGTGCAGAAGAGATACATAATTCATATAGAGCTATACCTCATGACCCAATTGTACTTGTCCTTGCAAGTCATACCCAGGCTTGACTGTTTTATTGCCTCAGCCTGACACTGTGATGTAAAACCAGGCTGCAGTGAGAAAAAGTGAGATGTTACAGTGACAGGAGCACCAAAAAGGTTGGCAGAAAATAACAATCTAGGGAAAATCTCCTGCGCGAAGCATCCCTAAGTGTGACAGATGTGGTCAGAATCAGTACTAAGGTCATGGTCAACTGATCACAGCAGTAAAAGCTGTCCAATTCAAGACAAATCACACATTACCTCCTCTGTGCTAGAACTGATGTGAAGCAGAATTGAAACAGGCATGAAAGGTGCCCAAAGCCAGCCTCCCTGTATGAAAGCCAACAGAGAAAATCTGTGTGACCTATCCTATCAAATGTGTGATAGAGTGGAGCTTCCATTAAAACTGGTAATAACCGAAGGCACAACAGCCATTGCTGCAACGGCTACAGGTCAGAGGTGCGCACCTTATGCGCCAAGGGGATACACAGGGACAAGATGAAGGAAAAGCAGAGATCCACTCCCTAACAGGGATGAGACAGTCCACACAGGGAGGTATTGTTTCCAGCTGAACTCATCGCTAAGGGGTTCACAGTCAGCTGAGATGAATAAGCCCTTTCACTTCTGAAAGCACTCAGCTGCAGAGCAACTGCTCCGAGAGGTAAAGTGCTTTCACTGCATTGTACCTTCCAGAACACGGAAAGCTGCTGACTTTGACCTCTGAAAAGCTGTATTGGAGGACACGGCTTCAGCTGCATGCAAGACACTGAGCGCTGCCCCTTAGGAACACTATTCCCATCCACCTACCCAAAGTCATAGGAATACATCCTTCCCAAACTTAGAGAGGACAGGGAGGAAATGCACAAGAACTTAGCAAGGGAATAAGCCAAACGCTAAGTCAGGTTAAGGTCAGCTAAGCAAAACAAATAAAACCACTCAGTTTTAAACCAGGTGATTTCCTCTGTTGCACCCATCAGCTCACCACACAAAAGGAGAAAGGGGAAAATGCAAAGGCTTCAACAGATTCAAACAGCAACTGTCAAAAGAAGCAAGAGCCCCTCACTGTTTTAGGATGCAAAACTATGCCTAGCTCTGTGTAAGGGAGTGGAGAAGTATTCCTGCACCTTGTTTTTCTATCTTGCTGAAAAGCCAGAGCTAGCTCAGAACTGAAATAGCAACCCAGGGCTGAAAAAGCTAAAATGAAAATACAATAAATATCGGCATAGCATTTCAGCCACATTCACAAAGTGCTCACGGTGCCTTTAATGTCCTCCACTAAACCTTCCCCTACAAAGCGTGAGGAGTGCACAGAGAGCTCTCCTCCTCTGGGGAAATCCCAAGGACAAGGCAGCATTCTGTTTGCTGCCTCCCTGGACGGTTCTGCCATGCAGCGTTTCACGTTGACCCAGCAGAGTTCTGTCCTGTGCTGCTAACATTACAGCAGCGCTAAAAATTCCAGGAGGGAGACGGCAAGGTCCCAAAGCAGCAAGGCTGAAAAGTAACACTGGGTATTTCACTAAATGGGCAGTAACAGGTCAGATGAAGCACTTTCATTCCCCTATTTCTTTGGCCTGCCTTGTGAAGCTCTGCTTTCCAGCAAACACAGAAGCAGCAGTCATTAACTTTCTTTCATTTTTTAACTCTTTCGTAGACCTTAAAAGTTTCATATTCCCTGGCCCAACTGTCTCTTCTAGTGCAGAGGGCAGGCAGACCTCTGCGGTTGCATCAAAAAGCCAGAGCAAGAGGAATTGGGAACGTACACATGTGCCTCCAGCCAAGTGAAGAATAGCTGGCAGAAGTACAGCTGTGGAAAATACTCCCACAACTGAATGTCCTGAGTTGCAGGAGTTAAAGTTTAGCCATGCTTCTTATTCTGGCAGGTTAACAGACAGCGCAAAGTAACCTGAACAGCAGTTAAAATTTATGGGCACTAAATCAACTTTTCTATATTCTGCATAGATAAAAGAATCATCCACCATGGTTAATATGCTAAAGTTTTCCGTTTCAAGCTGAACGCAAGTGAACACGTCAGCCCAATAGGAGTATTCTTACGAAAGTTAAGCTACTTTACCAGACAATTGTTGTTTTAACTTCTATTTTTACAATTTTGTTTCTAATACCCAGTGCTGCCTCAATAATATTACTTCCTATTTTTAACATTTCAAAAAGCATCCTCAAATCCCTAAAGCATCTGAAAAGCAGCAAAGAGAATCCTTAAATCTGTAGCTGGATCTGTTTTATGAGAACTTTCTAAACATTTGTTCTCAATTTCAGTGCAGTAAGTACAGCACTAACACAGACTGCAGAACAGCTGAGCAGATGAAACAGATCTTGAAGTTACTAATGACTCAAACAGTAGTGAATTCACAATAATCCCTCTCAATGCTGTTCCCAGACTCTTCCTTGCAAGGCAAAAAAAAGCAACTGTCTCAGGAAACTTACACTATTGCATAATACTGTCCAAACCAGTTGTGGGGTTTTTTTTTAAAAAATAGCTAATGTCCACAAGATAAAGTGTCTTTCAGACTTTTCAGCCTGGGGAGCAGCAGCAACAGCAATGAAGACTACCATGAGAACACCCCTAAAGCCATAAATAGAACCAGAGTGACTGAAATGGTTACAGCCATTACCATCTGCTTGCTGCCCCTCACAGCATGGGCATGAGTGCCATGTAATTCTACAGTAAAATAGGACGTGCTCCCTCACCCCGCTTAACCATAAATTCAGCCGGCTCAGTTCAACTCACTTTCATCAGAGATTTATACTTCCAGTGCCAAGCTGAGCTGGCCCAGAGTTGTTATTCTTTTATAGAAGCACTCCTGCCTTTCCTTCTCCTGGCAAAGGCAACTAGGACGGTAACTCCCAGAGACAAGGGCCCGAACACAAAGCTATCACACGCCTCTCTCCACAAAGGCGACGAGTTCATCTCCATGGCCTAGTTGCTCACACACCAACCGAATGTCTATTCATTGGTTTGTCACTAAACCGCAGAATGGAAAGAAGTCAGATGTCCGTGTACACAAAATCCACTCCCTCACACAGAACAAACAACACCCCTGGTAACTCAAGACACAATGGTTGTACCCATGCTACACACCATCGCAAATACCACGGGGCTTTAGCCACGTGAGAACGAATGTGCGTGCTCCAAACCCTTGTAAAAAGATCCCTTTAATCAGTACATTTTCAGCCCCTAATACAAGAATTGACAATAACACCATTTCACTTTGAAAGCAAGAAATCAGTACTTATATTAAAGATAAAGGTTTGATTGCTTTTGATGAATTTAGCCCTTTTTTTTTTTTTGCTGTGAGACTGGTTTCCATGGAAATGCAAGCAGACTAAAAACCTGCAAGCAGAAATGAGTCAGTTTTCCCTGTTTATGTCTCCTCAGTTCCCATGGAAACAGACATTTTAAAAAAATAATAATAAAAAGGATAAGGGTCCTGAAATACCTTCAGAAAATCTCTTCACAGAGCTTTACCTCTTTGTCTGCCTTTCCAGAATTAGAGTTGAAAATAACACAGAGCAACAGATGACATGCTAGTGACTTGATTTCTTTATGGAGATATCAACAGAACATACCTGGAGATGTTTCAAAAGCCACATTCAAAGTGAGAAACTCAAAGTCTATAGCTACAAACAGAGTTAACATAGGGTTTGGCAAAAGTACCTAAGCTAGAGTATACACTTCTTTAAATTAATTCAATGGTAATGTAGACAGAAATACAATAGAGAACAAGAAAATAGTGTCACACTGTCCTTGTTCTAAGTATATTTCATTTGAGGGGAGGATAAAAAGAAAAAAGCTGCCTTGGGGGAATAAGTCCAATATTTCCATTGCCAGGACATTTTTTAATGGAATCATTACTTCCTTACAACACATTAGTTTTTAAGCTGCAAAATCAGCTATACACATACCAGGTTAAGTAATAAACATCAACATTAAATTTTAACATGATTATATACTGTCCTTCAGTTATGGGTAAAAATGCAGTCCTCCAAGCTGATAAAGCAAATCTAAGAGGCACTGTCAGCAAGACTTCATCTCCCATCGTGCTTTTCAAAGATAATAGGGCACCTTCCTCTATGCTGTCTCGTTCACACTCAGAGATCGTAGAATCATAGAACAGTTTGGGTTGGGAGGGACCTTAAAGATCATCTAGTTCCAACCCCCTGCAATGGGCAGGGACATGTCCCACTAGATCAGGCTGCCTAAGGCCCCATATGTATGACGATATATCTGTATTTACTTCTTCACACTTCATTCAGAGAACACTCTCCTTACTCCTCAGAGTCAAATGCATCAGAAGAGGTGAAAGGGACAGTTCAGGGAGTTGTTGGGAAAGAGGCTGCAGCACACCTCAGACCTTGAAAACCTGCTCCCATCACTACCATTACTATGTAAGAACTCCCTGAGAACTCAGTGCCCAGAAACACAATGAGAACTACAATTATCTGCTGCTTCAAGGTCCTTCTAGAGCATACAGAACAGCTACACCTGACACCAAACTTCTTATTTCCTTGTTTAGTCTCTCACATCACATTATCAGTTCTACGTGCTTAGCACACCTCCATGCAACTCAACACTCCTGATCAGCAGGCTGCGGCACCTGTCGTTATTGCCTGTCTGGGAAGAACGTGCGAGGATGGAGTGCATCTCATACTGCTAGTGTTAGAGATTGAAGCTGCATTACAGAAATCAGAGAAGAAAAAAAAAAGAAAAAATAAAGCTTACTCCTGTTGTAAACACTGCTCACAGGCTCCCAAAGACCACCAGCCCTCCTGCACTCACACACAGTGCTACACATCACTTTTTCACGCTTTGCTGCTGCTCTGAGGACCCACCGACACAAAACAAGAGCAGCCAGCTGTGATACTCACTAAACGGATGAGAGAAGGGCATTAGCCACAGGAGGTTTGTCTGGAACTGAAGAAGCAGTTGAACTTAATTCAGTCTTAAACAGTTCACATTAGCTAAATTCAATCTATTCTTGTCACAAGAAAGATAAGCCTTAGAGAATTGTTTCATATTCTCCTTTGTATTTTGGTAAGCTGTAGAGTCACAGAGTAAGAACAATCTCAGAACTCACTAAGGCATCACTCAAGAAGGACAGATTTAAAGTTAAACGAGGAGGGTAAGAGAAATATTGAGGTGTATCTTTCAGTCTATTCAGAAGCTTAAATCTCCTGTCTTGGAGGTGTCAGAAGTACAAATAAATTAACTATTCATTTACTTTAGCAGATAGATATACAAACATCAAAGTCTCAGGACTAGATTCCTTAAGGAGTTACCAATTAAATTAATCCATAACAACATACTCGTGCATTTTCTAAAACATCAAGTGAACAAACCACACCAAGAAGGAAGTAAGTAGATCAAGTATTTTTCACCACACTCTGGCAAATTCGTATGTGTTCGATATCAAATAGAGGTGTCAAGTTTACTAAAACCAGTCTCTGAAGAGATTGCAAGGGTGTCAGGTGGCAGGGTCAGCTTAGTTTCATGCCTCCTGCAGCACAAAGAGGGGAAGAGAGAAAAGATGAATGTGACTGCTGAAGCTAGGAAGTCGCTGTTTCACAGAGTAGAGGTACCAGTCACAAGAAAAGAGAAAATAATTCACTAAGGTAGCTTACATATAAACTCATAACTTACACACAAAGTCAATATTCTCAGATTATTAAGCAACCCAATAGAAACACATCTGAGTTTTGCCTTTGGGGACATCAGCGTTATGGCCTTAATCTTTAAGGCAAGTTACAAGGTCACACACTGATCGTAATTCAGGAAATAAAGCACCAACAGCTATCGAGCATCACCTGTCTTGTGCACTGAACTAAGCAAGGCTCTCCCTCAGAAAACAGAAAGCACGACCGAGCCATTAAACACTGTAACATATTACACATACTCAAAGAAGTCTAATCGTGGTTAAATGAGCAACTTGGATTCTGTCATTTGTTAACTTCCCAGTGCTTATTTATAGAAGCTTAACATTAAACCTCCATATCAGGTTTCCCAACACAGGATTTCAATTTTGTATTTTATCTGTGTTAATTCCTCAAGTGTAAAATTACATGATGACTAAACATGTTTAGATACACACAAAACTGAAGATCCTCTGAAAACAGGTACTACCTTAACTGTTTCCAAAAGTAATCACATCAAATTTTACCCTCTTACACAAGACTGCTGCTGACAAAATATTTAAAGGAGCTTCGCCTGATTTTTAAGAGACAATCCATAAAAGTATCTACAAGAAAAGGAAAAATGGTGCAGTCTTTATCGATGATGATAACTGATAAAGGTCAGTAAGGTAAATCTTAAAACTAGCATTGTTGCATTGTGCAGGGTTAAAGAAGCTTAATGTGAGCACTGCAACTTCAAGAATAAATGAAGAACACATTTTACACACAAGCTTAGTAAAAAGGAGACAGACACTTTACAAGAAGTCTGACATCACCTCACAGTGCTCCTGTCAGAACATCCTGAGTACCCAAAAGCAGCCGCTCGACACTCAAGAGAAATTACTCTAAGCTGCAACCTAGTCATCTTTCTGGGTAAAAGTGTTCCCTTTATAGAAATCCACAATGTTTGCATACGGATTTGCAATGCTGCATGGCCAAGCAGTTACCAGAAAGCTCCCCAGGGACCAATATCACATAAAGTAGGACATGGCACACAAAACTAAAGACACAAAATACCAAAGATGTGAAACTTAAAAAAAATTTAGAACCCACCCCAGCACCGTGGTAGATGGCACATGAACACAAAGCTGCTCCGCGTTCAACAAAGTTCACATACAAGGTATGGCCTGGAGGGGTTTTTTTTAAGGTCTTGGGGATTTCCAAGAGAATTTCTGGTGGCATGAAGGAAGCAAAGGATGGCAGGTGGTATAATTTCATAATAGATGACCACGTGGTAGCACATTTGGCAAAGCTGTTCTGTTAGCTACACTCTGTACTCATTTTCATGCAGGGAGGATTTTTCTATACTTCACTGACAAAAGAGTTAGTTTTTTGAAGGTCACAGTTAAGTTTTTTTGACTCTTTCTCTGAAGCACAAGAGAAGAAACAACTGAAGAAACAATCCCTGCTCAGAAAAACACTACACATCTCCTTTTACAAATTCAGTCTTCTGATACTTGTTCTAGAACAAGTACTGTTCCTAGCAGTCCTGGCCAAATCACTGCATCAGTGCAAATGTCATATCCAAATCATTATCCGTCATCATGTCAAGCTTCTTAGACCATGCAGAAACAGATATGGCCCATGTAGAGGTAGAAAACTATTAAGATTAATAAGCACTGAAGTCGAAACCTCCAGCAGCATGCAGAGAAATGCAATACAGCAAAGATGGAATCTGACTGACAGCTTTTTGTCAGACAGAAAAACAATCCTTCTGCATCAGTGTTCCTCAGCCACAGATCCAGGGGCAACAGTCAGAGAAGGGAATTGTTTTCTTGGTTTTGTACTTTCAATAAACAATTCTCACATGCAAGCAAGAAAGCAACCAACACAAGAAAAACTAAGAGCAGCAACTGAGCAATCAAACCTCAGCCTAGTTTATATCTCATTGCAACTCAAACCTCCTATGACATCACTGCACAGTACAATCCTCAGGTCATATCCAGTGAGGTCAGATGTCTCTTCGGACTTAGAAAGGTTGAGAAACATCATTGTAGATGGCAGATAGCTGGCAGATAACATTGAAGATAAATGGAAGATGAGGATTTCTCAAGGACAAAGTAAGATGATGAGATAACCAGTAGATATAATTATAGAAAGAAATTAAAATCCACCAGAGGAAAAAAAAACACACTTGTCTTAAATATTTTAAAATGTACAGAAAGAACTGGGAAGTGAAAGCCTCAGCACACAAACTCCTTATCTTGACAATTAGGAATCATAAACTGACACAGACTATTCATAGAATCATAGAATCACCAGGTTGNTGCTCCTCGTAAGACTTGTTCTCCAGCCCCTTCACCAGCTTTGTCGCTCTTCTCTGGACATGCTCCAGAGAAGCGTGTATTACAGACTTTGTTATTCTAAGAATGGAAGTCTGTAATACCATATTTACACAGCATGAACCTGCTATCATATCCAGTAATAAAGTAAAGCCATAAAGAACATTAGGTAATCACAAATTCAAGCCCTTAAGTATACTAAAACCTTCAGCATTTGATTGAGCTTGATCATATCTGATAATACTAAGTCAGAACCACCTCAGTGCTACTGCAACTATTTGAAAGATGTTTTAAGAAGCCCAGAGACAGTTTCAAGGTGTTCATACTTACTTGAATCCTCCCATCTGAGAAGGTGCAACTTCCAAGCCGAATAGTACAGAAATCCCAGTACCAGAAAGAGGCAGAGGGCTAGCAGCAGGTTACGCATGAACACCAGCAGTCCCATCTTCACATTAATTCTGCTCTCCTACATGACCTGGGAAAGAAAAACAGGTTGAGGCAAGGAGTCACGTTCTCCCACAGTCATCCTTCCACAACATGCCATCTCATACCCACAACGATGCACAGATCATCAAATCACAGTTTGGTTTGGGTTGGAAGAGAAGTTAAAGCCCATACAGTTCCAACCCCTCTGCCACAGGCAGGGACACCTCCCACTGGATCAGGTTGCTCCAAGCCCCATTCAATCTGGCTTTGAACATCTCCAGACATGGAGCAGCCACGATTTCTCCGGGCCACCTGGATCTGACCACCCTCACAGGAAAACATTTCATCCTAGTACCTCATCTCAACCTCCTCTCTTTCAGGTTAAAACTGTTCCTCTTTGTCCTGTCCCTGCACTCCCTGATCAAGAGTCCCTCCCCAGCTTTCTCGGAGCCCCTTTCAGAGCTGGAAGCTGTTCCAAGGTCTCCTTGGTGCCTTCTCTTCTCCAGGCTCAACGATCCCAGCTCTCTCAGCCTGTCCTTGTACGGGAGGTTCTCCAGCCCTCGGGTCATCTCCGTGGCCTCCTCTTGACCCGTTCCAACAGCTCCACGTCCTCCCTGTGCTGAGGACTCCAGAACTGAACGCAGGACTCCAGGTGAGGTCCCACGAGATCCAAACCCGTGCTCTCCACAACGTAACACACACACCCCCTGGAATATCCACACCGCATCACTGCAATAAGAACCGCCACGCCAAGCACCTGCTCTGGCTTTGGACTCAAGGGCAAGAGCCACTCTGGGGCAGACGGTGGGTGCTGTCGGGATCTGCTCCCCGATCCAAACTCTGCAGTGATCCACTCCCTGTTGCAGTCGGATTCGCTCCTGCCCAGCGGGGATCTGCTCTAAGCTCTCTGTCCTGCCAGGATCCGCTCCCAGGTCCTGCCAA
>WAAB01007593.1:0-14796 GCA_013389865.1 Piaya cayana | reverse complement strand
TTTTCACAGAAAGGGTCATTGGGCACTGGAACAGGCTGCCCAGGGCGGTGGTTGAGTCACCTTCCCTGGAGGTGTTTAAGATGCAGGTGGATGAGGTACTGAGGGACATGGTTTAGTGTTTGATAGGAATGGTTGGACTCAGTGATCCAGTGGGCCTTTTCCAACTTGGTGATTCTGTGATTCTATGATACTACTTTGGATGGCACAGGGCCAGCTAAGCTCTCTCCAAACTCACTCCCCAGCACTTGGCGAGAGGCAAAGCCCATTCAGGTTGCAGGTAGAGCTGGTGGGGGCTCATGCAACCTCACTTTTGCAGCTAGAAATCCCACTTTGGGTTAAGCAGGAGTGAAGTCAATGCAAGCTGGCTGCAAGTGTGGCACCCACGCAGCTGGGCTCACAGAGCTGCCACACACCTCCATGGAGACATGTGCTGCACTGACATCCCATTAGGGGTTTTTTTGGATGCCAATAACAGCTTCTACATGCAGAACAGGAGCTGAACAGACTCTTGTTGACACACAGGTATCACTGGCACCAATAACCCCTCAAGGAAGTCCATGGAGAGGTCCAAGACCGCGTCCCCGTCCACCTCTAGGTCTGCCCTTGCCACCACTGACCCCGACTCCTTGGGGATGATCCACTGTGGCTGCTGGTTGCTCTTGCCCAGCCAAGACACCTCCTTTCCCTCCAGCTTCTCAGTGATCTGGTGGCCGGGGGAGGGTTGGGCAGCCTCTTGCGCTGGCCCTTGCTCTGCTGCTGGGCTCATTTCCTCCAGTAACCCCACCAACTCCTGCACCGTGTTGCATCTGGCTGGAGCCCAGCTTTGCTTTACAAACACTCGCTTTATGCCTCCTCATCCCTGCAGCCACACTAAATTTGAGTTCTTCTCCCTGCCTCAGCCCTTCCATGCCCTGGCAACACAGAGCTGTCAGTGATGCAAATCTCCGACCATCCTCAAACCCCACATAACCACCACCCCTCCCCCGACTCTACCACTTGTGTGCTCAGAGTTTAAACCCTGCAATCCACAGGCACAGTGGGTGATTTGATTTCCATGATGAGATAAGCAGGGACCTACATCGCAAAGCCAGATAACGACAAGGCTGGGACTTGCTCCTGAGCCTGTGTTTGTCACTCAAGAAACTCTACCCTCTGTTATCAGGTGTCAGTGTGCTGGAAAGAGCCCAGAATGAAGTCACGCGTCTTGCCAGGCTGAAAAAAACCTCAGGAAGTGAGTGCCATTCACTATGGAATCAGGTACCGGCTCCCAGCAGCTGTCTAACGGCCATGAGATGAATTAAGGCAATGAATAGCGGAATGATTTGGTTCAAGTAGCAGGGCTTCAGTCTGAACATGTTGCTACTTAGCTTACACGTTTCATTTGCAGGCAGATGTCAAGCTGGATGTTGCTAGGAGATCAACAGCAGGGGAATAATTAAGTCTGATTAAATCCTATCATATTGCTATGCCGCTTTCCAGAATGCTCTGGAGCTTTTCAAAGCCAAACTGACCAAATGAAAGGGCAAGAGCTGCATGCAGTGCATCTTGCTTGACAAATCCCCTCTTGCAGACAAGCCCCTGAGCCCGTGGCTGCCCATGAGTGGGCAAAGCAGTTCCTGCAGCAATGCTGGCCATGAGCTGGGTAAAAAATATGAGTTATCTGGCAGAGAGTAAGGCTGGGGCTGTGCTAGCAGGTAACGCAGGACAGTCAGGACTGGTCACTACCTGGAGTGGGCAGCGAGGGGTCCTACACCTCCTGTCCCTGCATCAACCCTATGTGCTGCTTTGGGCCATTCACGTCACACTAGGCACAACATGGTGCCTTCAGCACGTATAGTGCACGTGGGTCAAGGCTGTGCAAGAGCACAATTCAACAACGCACTGATTCAGCTGCTCACATCCCCAGTGGGGCTCGAGCATGTGGAGGTGGCCATGAGCAAAGCTTCCTGCGGAAGGAGCCCCACTGGGGTATGCCAAAATTACTCTGCAAGCAAACCTCACGCATGTTGCTGAGCACCACAGGGTGTTTCCGCTGAAATGATGCTTGGTTGCTTTTATCATTCATGGTGGCTGAGCCATGTATTATATGGGGTGACACATGAAGGTAAATTATGGCTACAGGTGCTTTTCCAGTCAGTAAATAAAGTTATGCTGTAACTGTCTGTCTTGATTGCCAAACACACACACGTCAGCCTCCAGGCTCTCTTGGTAGTGAGACTGCTAATCTCATTTTGACTCTCTGCTCTATAAAAATTCTCATTCTCTTACTCACACTGTAATCCTTCCCCCCAAATTACATGTCATCAAATCAGACCTTATACTAATTAATGTAGTACTTTATTATTAATTAAATACCACTAAACACCACAGCAAAGATCTCTATCCAGCCTTTACTGGAAAGAGATTACCTCAGTTGATGCACAGGCTCAGGGAATCCAATCTGAGCTGTAAAACACTCGTATTTAATCGTTATCTCGCTGGCCAAACTTGTTTCATTGCACGCACTCATTACATATTATTCTTAAACACAGGCTCTGAGTGCTATCAGTCTGTGGATGGCACTTAACATTTATGGTGCTTTGGCTACTCTAACAACGGAAATGTTAAACAAACAGCGTCAGCAGTCCCACATGAAACAAGCTAAAACAAGACAACCTTGGCTGAAAAATTCTGCCACCCTCTAGATGTTTTCAAGAGCAAAGAGTCACACTTACCGCTATGGGTGCAGATAAACACCCGGAGCCTGTCTGAACAGCTCCCCACATGTGCTGCCTCACCAGACCGTGTTTCCCAGAGTCTTCCTCAGCTGAAGTGATCCAATGGATCTGCCTGACACGCGGCTGTACAAGCGTGAGCAGCTGGCCAGCACAACACCCAGCAGTTCATCTCTTTGCGGTAATTCCAATATGCTATGTTGGCTGCACATATATTTTCCAGGAAAGGAGGTAGACTTGATTGGAAGACAAATGTTGGAGACTCCCACTTTTCTGGGTCTGTTTCAGGAGTCCCTCACCCTCACGTTCAGAAGAGCATCCCACATCCCTGCATCTGCCATCAGCTTGCAGACATACCATTTTGTTCTGTCTTCTGCTTGAATAAAGAGCCTTTCAGAGCCTGGCATTTTCTCTTTGTGACACTATACATATGCTGGAAGCAAACCCCCTCTCATCCATCTTCATCTGATAAGCTAAATATACCGAGTTGCTTAATTCTCTGACTGCCAGGCTTTTCCTCCCACCCTCAAGCCATTTTTTGCATTTCTGCTCTATACAGCTTCTCTGATTTTCCTGAATCCTTTTCAAGATGTAGAATCCCACAAGGAGCCCCTCTAATGCTTTGACACAGAGATTAAATCTGTCTTTTCCTATTCTCTGCCTCAAATGACTGTGTTGGTGCTTTCTGCCATAGCATTATAGTAATCATTAAGGCAAGGTTGTCCCAGATCTTTCCCAGATCCACTGCTGTGGGTGGGTTGGAGCAGCCTGGGCTGGCCAGCATATCTCAGCTGTACATCTAGGACACCGACACGTGGAGCTGGGTGGTGGGGGATGTCTCAACTCCTGCACACCTCCCTCACTCGTTCCTTGTCCCTAGATCACAGATGTCATGGCTGCTTCTCCAGCAGCATCCCAGTCTGCAAAGGTGGCCTTGGACCCGCAGAGACCGCAGGATGCAATGCCTGCAGATGCTCAGGTGGCCAAGAGACCATCTGCAGGCAGAGCCCTGTGGGTTTTTCCTCTGGCTGGTGGTTGTTTTTCTCAGGCAGCCAGTGCCCATTGCCCATCCATCCAGATGGCACTGCAGAGGGGAGAGGTGCCATGTTTGGCGGGGATTAGGGAGCTCATTCTGGCAGGTGGGAGTGAGGTTTCCTAAGTTGCAGTGGGATCTCCAGGACCAGATGTCCCAGCTCTCAAGAACTGACTGTGCTGGGCAACAGAGGAGAGGACAGAAGCAAGGGGTGCCTGCTGGCATCCACACAAGCTTGCGTGTGATGTCAGGGAAATATATTGCAATGCCTCTTGATGTTTTACCCAACCGTCTGTCAGTGACAGCAGTGATTGAGGAATCTGGTGCCCTGCTTAGCGACTGGGCTGCGCACTGTGAAAACCACTTCTCAAAAGTAATAACCTGGGTGGAGTTTCCACCTTTAATTCTGCCTCTTAAAGAAACCAGCTCAAACAGTCTGTGTATGTCAGCCTTTCAAAGGGGTTTCTGTCTCCTCAGCAGCCCCCTCAGTGAAGCCTACCTGAGACCTGAGAGGGAAACTGGGAATCTTTCCCTGTCCACGTGTCACCATCGGCTATCACAGTGCGCTGCCTTGTGCTGGTGCTGCAGGAACTTGGAAGAAGCCCAGCTCTGCCTGTGCCTATGCTGCCTCTCCCGAGCCAGGAGCACAAACTGGATTGCTGCCCTCAAGCTCCTGAGGTGATTGCTGGATAAACCTGCCTTTCAGAGAATTTCAGAGATGGTCAGAGCTGTGATGGCCATGAATCCCAATGGGCTCATCCCAAGCCCTCCACACGGCATTGTCCCATCCCCTTTTGTGCCATAAAAACATCTAAAAGAGGCAGGCAGGTAATCTCCAGCCACTGCTTCCTCTACAACAGGCAGGGCAGAACTGACCCCATCTCATGTGCTGTCATGGAGGGGAGGGAATTAGGCACAGCAGCAGAACACTGAGACACTGCAGCTGCCCGGGATGGCCACGTTCAAGCCACGAGCCCAGGTAATGTGCAAACAACATTTTGATAACATAAGAATGGGTTCCCCATAACACACGTTAATATTTAATAAATACTTGGCTAGCAGCAGCCAGCGTAGTTCAAAAAGCCAAAGCAGTGTGCAGAGAAACAACAGAGAGAGGCAGACTGCCACTGGGGAAGTGAAAGCACAGCTAAGGGCATCCCAAGTGCTGGGTTACACAGCAAGGACCTTGCAGGGAAATTCCTCCCCAGGCAGAATGAAGGGTCAGACCGGTAGGAGCAGATGCCTTTATAAAGCGCACTTCAGCTTTTCCACCACCATCAATGATGACAGAGGATTTTAATTAAAAATATGTATTATAAAGAATTAGTATGGCTCACGATAGATTAACTACGTGCATTAACAGCTACATTTTGAGATCTGTCAGTGAGCCAAGTCTTAATGGGGAAACATCAACAACGGGGAGCACACACAGACCTCCCGTGACCCTTTCCTGGCCTGGTGCCACTTAAGAGTTTTTAAAATTAATCGTTTCAAGGTCAAGGTGAAGGCTTACAATTGTGACTGATAAAATACTGAACAGGCTGTTTGCTGCTACAGTGTGAGCTGAACAACCTGATAAAACTATCATAAGCCAGGGCAGAGTAATGAACTGCAAAGGAAAGTTCTTGGGAACGGAGAGGACAAACTGTACCGCAGAGTGGAGGATCTCCTGGAAAGCAGGAGGTGGAGAGAATTAAGGGAAAAAAGTGAGAAAAGAGAGAGCTGTCCCCACACATGACTGCTGCTATGAGCTTGCAGCACAGTGCTTTGGCTCTGAGAGCTGTGAGCCAGAGGCGTGTGGAGAGGATTTCCAAGCAGATACAGCTCCAGCAAAGCCAACTTGATGCCTGGTCCAGCTTTCCAGACTTCAGACACCAAAAGCCTGAGAAGCAGAATCATCACCACAAAAAAGGGCTCGGAAACGCAGCACATAAAAGCTGTGTGAGATGAGAGGAGCACGGGCTGCTCCACTGTTGCAGCAGAAGGTCTCCTTCTGTCAGCATGTCAGTCTGACAGAGGGAAGCACGGGGTCTGAAAGTACAGAGTTAAAGATGGGAAAATTCAAGTTAAAGATGGGAAAACTCAAGAAATTAAATACTTTTCTTTGCAGGACAGTTGCTGAAGGCTGCAGGGGCAGCCATCCTCAGCGTGCAGCAGCTTGCAGATCAGAATAGATGTTTTTGTATCTGTAGCTTAGCTGCCACATGGCCATTCTTGCCATTTCACCCTGATCCCTACGCAAGTCCATGTTCACCCCTCCTTCCCAGATGCATGTAGGGAAGCTTGTCTCCTGACCAAACAGCTCCAACAGAAAAAGGTGGCCAGGAGTGATTCCTGCATGCTGGAGAAGGCAGTAGGGATGGTGCAGAGAGGCTCAGCTTGAGGACCCTCTTGTTGACTCGCTCTTCCAGCTCATGGACATGGTTTTCTGAAACCAGGCATGACACAGCCTGACCTGGCTCCTGGCATTACACTACTCTCAAGTGCAGGCAGGTTGCCAGCCCTTTACCCCAGGAACACCACGTTTCCAGCCTGGAGCTTTGGTAATTAATTGCACTGGAGCAAACAAGACCTCGTGCACCCTCAGCTGGCCCATGGTGGTGAGGGAGCCAAATGGCCACAGGCTTGTCTTTAGAGTTTTCAACTTGAACCCCATCTTATGTTGACTGTTCCCAAATGCCTGCTGAACTAAAGTCTCTGAGCCTGAATAACACGCCAGCGTTCTTCACACAACACAGCAACCAGCTGTGTTGCTCACACTGGTCTCTCCCACACATGCCCAAGCAAGCTGGTGTCAAAACCTACAGAAAAAGTGAATTCTGCTGGTTCAGCCCCCTCTTCAGGTTTACAAATCTCCGCCCTTTATGTCCTTCTGATCTCTTCCCCACACGCCCCAAGGAAATAGCTGCAAGCCAGTGCTGGTCCAGTGAGCTGCATTCCCACATCAGCCAAGTTGTGCCCTGTTTGAAATGTCATGATGTCATTTGTCACAATTTCAGATACAAGTCATGGCGACGTGCCCTTTTTTTGCCAGGCTGGGGCAGGCTGTGGCATAGCCCAGGTATGAGCCCGTATATTTGGAATAAACTCTTTCACATCACCTTTGTTGGCCCCATTTCTTGCATGATTTGTTACAAAAATCATCAATTTTGTAACACGACCTGTGCAGGTTGTACTGCAGGGCAGTCGGCTGTGCTGCCGTGGTGAGCAGCTCTCAGGGCATGTCTCCTCTGCAGAGCCACCAGGCTGCACCCCATGTGTGGGTGAGTGACCCACCTTGAAATCCTCTACAATACCCCAAGCAGCATCAAAATATCCCAGGGTACCAGGCCACACGCCCAGAGCAAAGACGCTCTTTGCAACATCCCATCACCTGCTCACCCAAGACCTGTGCAAGTGTGATGCTTTGGAAGGGGACCAAGGAGGTGTGAGGGAGCTCAGGTGGGGTCAAGGAGAGGCGATGGGAGGAAGAGGAAAGGGCCAGACAACTCTGACCTTTCACAAATCCTGGAATCCCCAGGAAGGAGATGCCCGACCTGACGCTGCTTCACCCACGGAGCATGAGAACAGCTGCTTAGCATGAGGTGCTGGGCTGGCAGGGGCTCAGCTGAGGTAGCCCCACCATGTCCTCCCAGTGCTTGCCCTGCTCCTGGGTACTGAGGCTTATCTGATCTTTCTTGAGGAAGGAAGGAAGGGGAGGCCAGTGTGGGAGGATGCAGGGGCTGAGGGTGTGGGTTTGCACCACACTGCAGGATGTGGCCACGTTGTAGTGCTCTGATGTGGGGCATGAACACATTGTGCTTTGGAGATTCAGCATCTACAGCAACTTGTGCATCCTTGCAACCACGTTGCATAACAAGGAGTTAGCGCAACTGAGGAAAGCGCCTCTGGGTGTTATGTTTGCTGGTAGGATATGGGCTAACAGCAGCCATTAGGAGGCAACTACCAGCCACAGGCAGGGGATACAGAACAGGTGCTGCTGCAGCACAGCAAACCTCTCCAGGTCCATCATCAGCATTCACACAATCCCAGTGGCAGGTATCCACTGGATCCACTTGCAGAAAAAAGGATCATAAACAGCGGGTGCGCAGAGCTGCCAGGCACAGGGGACTCTGTCCATCCCAGCAGGCACAGGAGAACAGCCAGGCTACCAGGACATATAATCATCAAGGTTGGAAAAGACCTCTGAAATCATCCAGTCCAACCATCAGCCCAACACCACTGCACCTACTAATCCATGTCCCAAAGTGCCACATCAACACATTTTTTGAAAGCCTCCACAGAAGACGACTACCACCTCCCCAGGCAGCCCTTTCCAACGCTTCACCACTCTTTTAGTAAAGAAAGTTTTCCTAACGTCCAATCTAAACTTCCCCTGGCAGAATCTGAGGCCATTTCCCCTCATCCTATCACTTGTTACTTGGGAGAAAAGTCCAGCACCCACCTTTCTACAATCTCCTTTTGGGTAATCATAGAAAGTGATGAGGTCTCCCTTCAGCTGCTCCTCCTAAGATTTGTGCTCCAGATTCTCCACCACCTTTGTTGCTCTAGGTCCCTCATTTCCCACACACTGCAGCCTGGCAGCAGCCGCAGCTCCCCCAACCCAGCCACAAGAAGGCAGGAACAGAGCTCAGCCTCTCCAGCAAAGCTTCCTCACCCTGCCTCCCCTAGGAACCGGCTCCCTGTGGCACAGTAGAGGGAGTCTGACCTTTCTGCAGCCATCACCTGAACCACCACTAGGCTGAGGGGCTGGCAGTTCCACAGGGGCCGGCAGAGGAGGCTGCTCAGGGCTGGAGCTTTCCAGGGCTCAGCATCCAGTTGAGGGAGGTTCACATCCGCAACAGGACCAGCCCTTCCAGCACAAGGGCAGGAGGAGCTCACCACATCAAGGTGTTAGTACCAATGACATCCTCCTTGACGGATTGGTTCCTGGTGGATGGGATAGATTAGCATTGCTGATTTGTGCAGCTACGCAGACAGGTCCTGTGTTTGGAATCCAGCACTTAGAACCCGTCTGGGTTGATCTGAGAACCCTGGTGTGAAGCTGGGCAGAGCAGCCTGCCCCAGCCCAGCTCCCCTCCAACCCAGCCATAGACCCTGGCACTGCTGGGTTCACTGGGCTTTTCCCTGCCTCCACCAGCACCCAAGACACAGTCGTGGCTTGGCATTGTCACCTCCCAGCAGCAATGGGTCATTGCGTGTGCCCAGAGCATCAGGCACCCAATTCATGCCAGGTATCACCAGCAGTACTGGGAGATCAGCTGGAGACAAGCCTGGCCAAGGGGGACAGCCTCCTGCCCCAGACCTCCTGTCCTCTAGTGTCTCACCCCAGAATCACCTCTGACTCTCACCACTCTCTTCTGCCAACTGTGTCTGCCCAAAATGGGAGGGCTTGATCCCTTCCTTCATAACACTTTCCTGAGCCTCAGACCCCACGGAAAAGCCTCTCAGCTAAAGGGGCTCCCCATTTCTGCGACAGCAAGTGACAATATGCAAGCGCATCACTGCCCATGCTTCCATCCCAAAGACCCCATCAGACACCTCCCTCCTTTTCCTTCAGAAGCCAGGACACATCTGCAAGCTCAATGACCTGTGGGATCTGGGGTATTCATTAACCTGCTCTCTCAAGAGGAGAAGGATGGAGGAATTCTGCACCATCAGCTGCTCCCAGCAAGCCCCAAGCCCCAGCACACGGGCAATGCTGTCTTTCCTGCAGGGCTGGCTGTGGCTCCAGCCCCCTGACACAACAGCCCCGAGCAGCCTTGCTGGAGGCCCACACTCCTCCTTCCTATCGCACCAGGCAGCTGCAGCTGGGAAAAGCATCTCATGATCCGGATGCGGAGCAAGGCTGTCATCTCTCCCTCATCAGCACAGCCAGACCTAAAAATATCCCAGGAGTGGGTTGATGGTGGTTGAGCTACATCTCCGTTAAGCAGATGAAATGGCTCATTCCTGTCACAGCACCAGGGGCAGCACCAGCTCCTCTGTTCTGCACCAGCTATGCCCTGGCAATCCCCAAAGTGAAGGTATTCCCGCCAGGGCTGTCCGAGCCAGGGGAGACAGGCAGCTCCACAGGGATCATCCCCACAAAGTGCACAGGACCAAGTAGGGCAGGGAAGAGAGAAAGAGGGAATTTCACAGCCCACTGCCATGAACCTTAACAATGATGGAAAGGGGTGCTCCCCAGACACCTCGTGACAAATCAAAAATGTACCTAGGCAGCCAAAGTGACAGCACAGCGGGACAGGGAGCTGGAGGGCAAGCTGGCAGAAAGTAGCAGCAGCAAAGTAACCTCCGCCCATGGGGAAAAGCTGAAGAAGAAGAAGACATCCAGGAAGAGGACTGGTCTTC
Source organism: Piaya cayana (assembly GCA_013389865.1). Lineage (NCBI taxonomy): Eukaryota > Metazoa > Chordata > Aves > Cuculiformes > Coccyzidae > Piaya > Piaya cayana. Next base: position 4,698 of record WAAB01007593.1, on the reverse strand, counting down.
CACCCTGCAACACCCAGGCAAAGGGGAAAGTTGTCCACTCCTCCCATCTCCGAATGTCCTAAACCCCCAGGGCCTGACAGCAAGCAGGGCTGCTGCTGCTGAGCCTCAAGAAAGCATCCACCTGATAAACCTGAGTGTGGAAAGGAGCAGAAATGCTGCTGGAGGAGCCAGGAGGGATGTGTCAGCTCTTGTAGGGATGACTTGCAGGGTAAGAGCACAAGCCGAGCCATGAGCAGAGTGGCTGGCTGTGGCACAGATCTGTGGCCAGCAGGTAGAGCCCATGGAGATGCTGGTGGCTGTTGGGGGAAGGCAACCACAGCCTCGTCAGAGCTGCATGACACATGGGGGCAAGCTCACTAACTCATCCCCAGGCTGGACCCCTACCACCCCAGCATTCCCAGGAGAGCTGCTGCCCAGTGGGAGCCATGCTTGGGGCAGGGTAAATGCTGGCTGCACAGCGCTGCCCTTCTAATCAGCAAGAGGCTTCTTCAGGATGGAGCTCTATGGACTAGGAGCCCAGGATCATATAGGGGTTGACAAGCTTCCACCTGGTTGCTCCACCAGCTGCCATCTGAGCTGTCCTTGCCCAGCAATCCCACTGGCAGCTGTGTCATCCCTCTGTACCAGTCTCTTTCCGCTCATTCCAGAGCTGGTTGGCAAAATGCCTGTCCACTCTCCTTCCAAAGCAACAGCACATGGGGCACAAGATCTTACTGCCCAATCCAGCATCCCACAGCCATCTCCAGTGGTGGGGCCCCTGCTCACTTACCTTCAGTATGCATTTCACATGCCTTCAGCCACTAGACCAAAAGCAACCTCTACATTCCCCGCTGCTGTGTATGGAGCATGTTGGCACCCATGTGGGCTCTCCAGCAAGGTCCTCTGGCCTCCAAGATCCCAGTCCCAGGGCCCATTGCAGCCAACGCCACCATCACCACTGCTGGTCAGCTGCTGGGAGACCCCATGTGCACCCAGTGCACTGGCAGCAACTGCTCCCTGCCCTGAGGGACAAGCTCTGCTCCCCCATCTGGATGTCCTCTGGCGCAGTGCTGTCCAAGAGGAACCACCTGCTGCTCCAGCCCACCCTCTGATGTCACCTTAGCCTGCTTGGTGTCCCCAGGATATCACGAGCATCCTGACCACAAACCAGAAGTGCCACCAAACCCTCTGCACCCCATGCTGAACTTTGGTCACAGCTCAGCCCAGCAAGACAATGTCACCAGCACAGCTGAACTTCCTGGGCTAGTGAGCCAGGGCCAAGGCCTCCCTGCCTGGGCAGCACCTCCCAGAGGAACACATTCCAGACAAAAACTTGTCTCACCTCTCCCTGCAATGGGACCCTTGCCAGCTCCCAGAGCCTGCACAGAGTTGTTCTCAGGGAGCTGAGACCTGAACAATCTCACCTGCCGCTTCAAAGGTTGCAGGACAGGTTGTGCTGGGAAAGGGGCACTGGGCAGGGCCAGGCATCCTTCACTGGGAGCAGGAAAAAGTCTCCCCCAGCAGGTACCAGGCACCTCCATAAAGGGCCATACAAGGACTCTTCCATCCAGCAGCTCCTGTAAGGAGGACTGAGGTGCCTCAGCCTGCCCAGAGAAGGGGTGAGAATGAGCAGTGGGAGGTGAGGACAGCCCAGCCTCCAGGAATTGCCCCATGGCCTGGCCCTGCACCTATTGCTGAGAACCATCAACATGGCCTCACCTCAGCCAGTGCAGGACTGGAGGCTGCTTGTTTGCAGTGTCTGCACAGCTGGGAAGGGACTGATCCAGGTACCCCAGGGCCACTCCCTCAAACTGACAGAAGCTAGGAGACACAGACAAGCAGGAGGGACCCTGGGCAGCTGCCTCAAGCAGCGTGGTCCAGGGTAGAGGAGCAGGAGCTCCTGGGGGAAGAACCCCCAGCACTCTGGTGCCAAGCAATGACCCACACAGGCCAAGAGACCAGCCCAGAAAAGGCAGGGCAGTGGGACAAGACCTCACCACCCTGCAACCCCCTTAAGAACAGCTTGTTTGGAGAAACCCTGGGCTCAGCTGGTGAAGGTGAGGAGCAAGGAGCGCTTCCTCGAACTGGCTCATCAGGTGCTGACGTGCCTGGCTTCTAGCCCAGCAGCTTGGAGCCACGCGGTTCCCATGAAGGCTGCCTTTCTTCTCCCTGCCACACAGTCCTTGGCAGCCCCTTAGCCACTCCGGCTGCAGAGGGAAAAGAGCCAAGGTCTGGTTTTCTGTCCCTTTCCCCTTGCCAGGTTCTGCACAGCACCAAGGGCCCAACCTGGGGCCTCCCCACTGGGGACTGAGCTGCAGACCCCTGCTCCCACAGCGATCCACGAGGAGCCTTTGCCTCCAACCAGGGAGAAAGAGCAAGGCTGGCACCAGTCCCACTACAAGGACAGACAAGGGTCCCAGCAGGACGACCTGTGTTACCTCTCTGCAGTCAAGGGAGAAAGGCAGAATACAGCATTAACTGCCCTGCAAGTCCCTGCGGATACCAGCTGTTAAATGGTGTTTGGAAACATCTACCCAGCTGGAAACAGGAAAGTCAGAGAGGACTCAGGACAGACCTGTTTCTGGCTGCCAGCACAACTGCTCCCTTCATCCTGCCCAGCCTGGACAAGGAAAAGCAGCCTGGGCAGCTGCCCACCACAGGCAACCACAGCTCCAGCCTGCCAGACTGTGGAGCCCTTTGATGTAGCTGCTCCTCATCACCCATTTCCTTGCTCTCGGAGAACAGTCCTGTATCTCCAGCACCCGGCACCCCTCCTATTTTCCACAGAACTGGCTGCAAGCAATAGGTTCTCTGTAGATGCAACCTGCATCCAGTCAGCACCCACCACCCACACTAAAGGCACCTACGTCCTGCACCCAGCTTATGGCTATCAGTAATGGAAGTCTGAGTTAACCCCTGCTGTGAGGATAGTCACAAAAAATAACCCCAAAGATGCAGAACTACTGAATTCAAGAGAAGCAGCAGCACTTAAGGAGATGAGAGTCCAAGTGTATTAACAAACATCAACTCACATTCACAACCATCTGATCCCCATGCCTGTGCCTTTTCTGGAGGTCCATGGGTAACACACATACAGTTTCCCTAAACTCAGCAAGACCATGAACTTGATTCATTGTACTTCTTGAAGCAGTTTGCTTTGTTCTATAGGCATTTTGCTGAAGCCACTGAGGTGAAAGACTCTGGACCAGGAGCACACTGGGGCACCCTTGCTGATGTGGCAAACCACACTGGAACCATGAGGGGAACAGTGCAAAGAAAGAGGTTACCACAGCCACTCCCCACCGCGGAAAGGAGAGCACTTCGGAGGTGTGACGGCTCTGACTCGACATGGGCAAGGACAGGAGTGAAATCAACCAATCCTCCTCATAGAAGAGCAGCTCTTCAGGGAGCACCAAGACCACAAGTGACGCAAGCCGGATGGACAAACAGGACCTGGCGTGTCAAAAGGGTGTGGTGCAAGAGTCTGCGTGGCAGTTCACCCTCCTTGCATGTCCTGCGTACGTGCATCCCCCCTCCTGGCTCTAAGGAGTAACTCAACTTGTTACCACCCTCCCAGGAGAGGACCTAGCTATGGTTTCCACTTGCCCAAAAGCCACCACCAGGAAGAATGCAGTGAACCAGCTGGATCTCCCATGCAAGCTGGTTGGACTGGATGAGCTTAGAGGTCTTTTCCAACCTCAATGATTCTGATTCTATAGCCTGGCTACAAAGACTGGTTCCTCCTAACACTATGTGGAAGATTTCAGCCTGGGTAGGGAAACACAGCAGCACACCAGCCCTCCACCTTGCCTACTGCCTGTGAGGAAGCAGCTCTTCCTTCAGCTAGCAGTGTGGATAAAGATGGGAGCATCCCAGTTCCTGGGGTGCCGAGTCTTCCTGCAACATGTGGGGCCTGCACTAGACATACCAGGCAGCGGCTCACATGGGACCAACTCCCCCAGCTAAGGCATCAGAGCCCAGTCAGCAGCCTGTTTCATTTCTCTCTTTTATTGTATACTGAAGGTGTTCACAGCCCACTAGAACCATCCATAAAAGGGACGTCTTCCCTTAAATGCAGAATTAGAGGCCAAGGACTCCTCTTTTCAGGCTCTCCTACCTGCACTCAGTTTTGTCTAGAAATTAACACGCATTCTCTACCATTTTCTTTTTTTTTTTTTCCAGTGCCATCCCACACATTTCCCTCACTCGCTGGCTGCTGCCAGGACCGGTTTGACTTCAGCATTGTCACATTACTTACGCTGCAGCAAGGAGGCGGTGGTGGTGTTCCTGCGTGGATCTACCTCAGGTTCCTCAGACGACAGCAACCAGGTGAATATCTCCCATTCTCTGCCGACCGTTTTGATGAGGTCAAAGGAAACTATGAGACGAACCCTCAGCCTTGCTCATTACTGGGACCAAACAACAGCACACTCACCTCATCTGAAGTCTGGTACTCTTCACTCATCCAAAGGAGAAATCTGGTAGTAAAGCTGCTGGGCAGTTCTCAAAGCAATGCAAAAAATCAGAGGAGCCCACGGGCAGGCAGATATTGTGATGGGAGTCTGCTATAGACCACCCAGTCAAGAAGAAGCAGCTGATGAGCTCTTCTACAAACAACTGAGAGTAGTCTCAAGATTGCTACCTCTAGTCCTTGTGGGAAACTTCAATTTCCTGGATATCAGCTGGTAGAATAACGCAGCAGAAAGGAAGCAGTCCTGG
>WAAB01007591.1:7426-25365 GCA_013389865.1 Piaya cayana | reverse complement strand
TTTTTTAATTCTTAAAATTTGAGTTGATCTAATATAAAAGAAATTCCCCATCAGGTAGACCCACTGGGAATGGTCAAACTTTTAATTTTAAGAGGAATGCCACAGGAGAATTTTCTGACAGGCTTGGAAATTGATTTGTTTAGAATTGAGACTTCTTCATAGAAAGGTGTGTTACAAGTGATGTAATTAATTCCACTCCCCTTACTCTAGCCTCTGAAAAATGAAGCGATTTCTCAGGCCAGCACAACCTACCATCTTCATCCACAGTGAGGTCCACGACCTCAGCAGCGCTCTGCCTCAGCGGCTGTATGACCGTGGAGACCCGACTGCGGTTCCGCTGCTCCTGAGGTCGTGCAGCATGAGAACTTGAGCTCTGTCCCCAGTGCGATCTTGTGTGTCCAAGTGTTGAACGAGACCTTCAAAAAGGGAACACCTTAAGTATTAACCAAAATTCTGCCATTATTGAACTTTTCTCCTCAGTGTTTGCGAAGCTATTTGAAGTTATTTTTTTATTATTGGAAAATAATTCTAAATAGAATTTCTGTGACGTTACCTTATGGGTCTTTTATGACACAGAGCCTTGTGTCAAACTGAGTCAAGCCACATTGTATTAATAGAAAAGAAGCAAGTCTCACCTGTAGCTTTCACCAACGGTGACAATCTCTACTTCGCTGTCTGTTGAGGTAACATTTATTTCTTCATTAGCAGTGACCTGGGGAGTGGAGGATGCCTCAATCACCACAACATCTTCATCAATACTTCCTGATGAGGCAAAAGGAAAAAGAAAGTTTGAATGTTTCACCTACCTCAGGAGCTGTCACTGTAAGAGGCTATTTTTTTAACCTAGCCTTAAAATACACGTAAGTAGAGTCATGGTGTATACCAAAACTTCACAGGCACATGGCCTAACTATAAAAGGCAGCATTCTGCTGTAAATATTGAAGTAAAATAGAAAGGAGACAGAATATTGGGGTGGAGATAGGCAAGCTTACATTCTACTGCCTATTGGAGGTAATTACAGTGAATTTATCAGCTGTAACACCAACAGGACTCAGGCAATATAAGAACAAAATAAACTATGAAACTGGCAAAGCAGTGGTGGTTTGTTATCATTAATAGCTTTATTTTTATGTTTTTGTAGGTATTCAAATCTCAAGGCTAGACAGAGGCAACAGGAGAAACACGATGCACTAATATATGTTATTTATTTCTACAGCAAAAATGAAGATCATAAACCCACTGGTTTTTATAAACGTCTTTACGAGCACACTTTCAGCGGCATTCACAATCGTATACCAGATAGCAAGTTAAAATGAAACTATTAATGGTAAAAAACAACCACCAAAACAACCACCAAAATCAATTCAGAGAAGTTTTGATAGGAAATAATTTCCACTTCAGAAAGAACGATGTGAGCCTAATACAGAGACACAGAAACACTTGGCTACAGCTGAAATACTGACAGTGACAAGTCTGAGCTATCTAGAACACTTAGACTGAGCTATGGATTGTTCAGTACAGTAATATCACTAGGCACAAAATAACTTGCTAAATAAATGAGCTTAGATGGCTTAGAAATAACAAACTACCACTTTGAGATTTACAAATTTCTTCAAGGAAATTGCTTGAAGAATTTGATCTCATTCAAGTCAATACTTACATCGTGTTTGGACCGACAGTTCTCGGCTGCTCAACCCAAGGACAAGGTGGGGCAGGTTACTCCCTTACCCCCAAACATCAACATTTTTACATTTTGGCAAAATAAGTTGCATTTTTCCCCAATGGCCTTTGTTTCTGGTCAGACTCATCCCAGAGAGACTGGTGCCTGAAGATGGGAAGAGTGATGCCTCCGAAGAGTGGAAGTCACCAAATACACAGCAAAGTTTCAGGAAAAACTGAAAACGTTGCAGTGTTTAAAAAACCAAAGTCACACGCTAGAATTGAAAATGCAGAGGCAAATTACTGGAAGTGAAAGAAAAGCAGTTGAAGTCACCATCACACTCAGGAGAAACTAGATGTTGTGCTTTTGACACCTTGGCCAATCCTAAGTAAATAAGCACCAGCTCACACAAAACTCTTATCTGCTTCTCAGACAAAACCAGGTAACGAAGCATAGGGGAAAGGCCAGTTAGAAAGAAACCCAACTGTTATTCCTCTCTATCTGTGCTTCTAAACATGCGCTTCTCTGAACTACCAGTACGCTTCAAAGCACTCCTGGGAGTCCACACATCCTCAGGCTCAATATCTATTGAAATTTATGACAGCTGCAAAAGCAGGAAAGTTTAGGCTTAAGTATGAGCTCACTGCTTCTCAAAATAAACAGCATCTCCTCAAGGAAAAACCAAATGCCCTGCAATTCCAGTGTGCATCTCCAGCTAAACTCTGACACAAGCTTATCTCCTGAAAACCAGAGGAAATTCTCAACAGAATACCTACACGATTCAGGTACTCAGCTTTGTCATGGTTTGAGAATTCTACTTCATTTTTAATGTTTTTTTTAAAGCAAATCTTTTGTCGAGGTGTTTTTAGAGGTTTTTTAAGAGTTTTTCAGAGTCAGACTGCACAAATAATCAGGACCATTGCCTAATCAACAGGTTTTATGACTCCCAAAATAATAAAGAAGTCCAAGTTCCTATAAGTAGCACATAGTGTAGATGTAGTTCAACTCTATGGTATTTCCTACTGCTCATGATTTCTAATAGCAGCTTCTCAGATCAAAACAGCAAACTGACTGGGTTTGCATCCCACAAAGAGGTTTCCTACAAAGGCAGCCAGTAATACACACGTTCTTCAAAACAAAGTAGAAAAAAACCCTCCTCTAAACTATGTGAATACTTGTAAGGCATTTAGTAAGATTACATTGCTAGGAGAAAATTATGAATATAAGTTACAATAATACACAACTTCGCATCTCCTTTTTATTTAAAAGGGCTTTCAAGTGAGTGCACACAAAGTGGGAAAGGATATATATTTGAACCTCACTTATTTCAAGAATGTTGCTGTGGTTTGGAGAACAATTAGACCATCAGCCATTACAAATGGCTTTCATTACATTATATCTGAACAATCAGAAGTCAGGTGATTACTGAAGTAATGTTCATAATCCTCATCAAGCAGCTCTTCCACAGCCAGGCACTCACCACAGAGCTGGGAGTACTAAGTGCTATGAAAACACGATCTCTCATCATTAACAGGATTTACTCTTTCTTCCTTGCCTGTCCTCAAATGTTACTACAAGAGAACACAGATTTTGAAATATCACAAACAAAACCACATTGTTGTATTCTGATTTGGACAAAGCAGAGCAAAGGATAGTGCTAAAGCAAAAAACAAGTGAAATAATCTGTCACAATGAGGTGTCAGAGGATAGTCCTTGGCAGCCCGACAGGAATAGAGGGTGCCTGCAGCCCATGAGCACCAACGCAGCTGGCAAGGAGAGACCCTGCTACTTCAGCAAGTCCATATATAAGAGATTTATCCCAACATTACAGCATTTCATTTACAAGAGGATTAAGAATTAAAACTGCACTGATACTAAAGAACCAGTGAAGGTGTCTTTTTTAATGTTCTGTGGGATGAAAGCTAAAATAAAAAATATATTCTCTGCCAAACGCACCTAAAATTCAAGTCTGCTGATGTGAATTACTCCAAGCCTAATCCTAGCAGAGCCACATAATCTAACTTTGCCAGTTAAGTTAGTGTCTGACTGCAAACTTCACTGGTGGGTCAGCTGGAGTATTTTAAGACTTGAATTTTAAGAGTGCTCAACCCTATAGGGGAGAAGGGAACTTTCTTCAGCAAGAGGACTGAAGTGCTGAAATAAAACAAATGGATTTTCAGAGGTTTTCCTACATTGTTTCTAAAAATATTTGCTTGAGTGAGTTTTGAGGCACTTGCATGCCTGAAATATTTACCACAGATGTACTCTTGGGAGCTATCTGGAGAATCCAGGGCTATGTGCTAGCAGTAAACAGCTGGTCTTTATCTTCAAGGTCTCTACACCTACATGGGAATAGACTGTGTATAGACACAGCTGCAAAGTAAATTTCTTAGGAAGAGCATAAAACCAACAGAATTTCAATAAAGCCCAGTTCTAATCCACTGCACAATTAACAAAATGCACCAACAGTCAAGGAAAAATCCATAACAAAACAAACAAAAAAATACAAATCCAGAAATATACCAGACAGTAAAATGTTCTATAAACTTTTCGGTCTGTGGTCCACTACATGGGATGTTTTATGTAGTCCACTACGACAAGGCACACTTCATTTATCTGCTTTTATGCACATGCCAGTCTCAGACCAGGGTATCTTCTGTCTGGAATTAACTTCAAGCAAATTTGATTTTGCTTGAAGTAAAAATATGAATACCTACCTCATCAAGATGTCACCTAAATGACAGAACCCTTAGGAGAACAGCTGAATCCGTATCAGCAGAGTGTTCCTATACTAATCCTACACTTGTCGAAGGTAACTTCTTTTCAAGGAGTCACTAGACTGCTGGCAGCAAAACAGTAATGCAGATCTGAGAGGTATTTTGTACTACTCTCAGCATAATGCTTACGGTTATAAAACAGAAAATTATCCTCCTGCAGGTATGCACTACTACTCCCTGTCATCTCCTGAATAACAAAAGAGAAAGAAATGGTGTGACCAGCAGGGCCAGGGAGGTTCTTCTCCCTCTGGATTTGGCACTGGTGAGACTGCCCCTTGAATCCTGGGGTCAGTTGTGGGCCCCTCACCACAAGAAGGATGTTGAGGCTCTGGAGCGAGTGCAGAGAAGAGCAATGAAGATGGGGAAGGGGCTGGAGAACAAGAGGAGCGGCTGAGAGAGCTGGGGGTGTTTATCCTGGAGAAGAGGAGGCTGAGGGGAGACCTCATTGCTCTCTCCAACTACCTGAGGGGAGGTTGTGGAGAGGAGGGAGCTGGGCTCTTCTCCCAAGTGACAGGGGACAGGATGAGAGGGAATGGCCTCAAGCTCCACCAGGGCAGGTTCAGGAAAAAATTCTTCACAGAAAGGGTCACTGGGCACTGGAACAGGCTGCCCAGGGAGGGAGTTGACTCACCTTCCCTGGAGATGTTTAAGGTGCAGGTGGATGAGGTGCTGAGGGACATGGGTTAGAGATTGGTGGGAACGGTTGGACTCGATGATCTGGTGGGTCTCTTCCAACCTGGTGATTCTATGATTCTCCTGATGCCCAGGAGTATGATTTTACGAGGCAAGCAGCCATTCTCTGTGACCAAGCAGGTCACGTATACATTCCCTTTCCCCCTGTTCTCAGGCTCTGAAGGTCCTGTGGACAAAGTAGACAAACCAAACAAATTTCTTCTTCCCTTCCCTATCAAACTCAAGATTCCTGTGTGCCAGGACAAACACTCCCCTCTTCGCTGGCCTTGAAGGTCCCAGGCACTCGGCCAACCAGGTGGTGTTGACGGTCCCATCACAGAATAGGGAAGCACAACAGCACACAGAGCACTGTCTATAAATCAAGCCATTACTAAATGGGAACCGCTGCCTGACAGTGAGAATCATGACCTGCTGGTGGCCAGGGACTCCCCACCATCATCGCCTTCCTCTGAGGACTGAGTGAGTAGCTCTTATTCTTTTATATGGTTTTTGAGTACAGATTATGATTGTTATAACAATACAGCAAACCACATATTAACCAGTTGAAATACTAAATGTAATATTAAGATTTGAACTGGTCTGCAGGGGGTCCAGGTGATTAGAAATTATATGTTAAGCTGTCTATCAATTCACTATTATGCTATTATAGAATGTAGTACAGTGATTCTGCTTGTAGAAATGCAGTGCTGCTCTAATCATAACATGTTGCTAAGAAAATAAAGCTTTATTTTTAACTCTGTCATCATTCAGCTGAGAACTCCTAGAAGAACCTGCCTGACCCCATAGTCAGGTGACACTAGGTTACAAGACAACTTTTCTGCACCTGCCATCTATTTAGAATACACTTTCCAACAGTTGCGCACAATGGGAGAAATTTTCAAGAACATACAAAGTGCTTAAAGGCTGCACCCTGGTGGGAAAGAGAGTCAACAACAATTTAGGGGATCTTGTCCAACTCAGGGATGCTAACATGGGGTAATCAAAACTCTGCTGACTGCTCCTAGCCAAGCACATAAACTTTAGTCCTACCAACACTCCAAGTAGCAGTTTTTCAGCACAGAACCTGCAACAGCTACAGGGACGTGTTGAAGTGAATTCCATGCTACCTTATAACTGTAGCTAAAGCTTCAACTCACAGCAGACAGATGGAGCAAGTAGTCAACCTTGACTGCTCGCAAAGCCAGGTGCTTTCTTCCTCACCACATTCCAGTCCATCCCCAATCCCTCTCTAGAAAGAGGCATGGTAGAAAGGATACGTATTCACTTCTTTCTCTACTAATATGATTGTGATAAAGCTCCAAATGATGAGCTGTGTAAGTTACTGTGAGAAAAGGAGCACATGCTGTAGTTTTAGAAGGGGTTAAGTAACTGAAAAATAATCACTACTAACAATAAGTGATCTGTTGCTTTGATTTCTCACAATAATCAGAGAGCAATATTTTCCAGAACAGCATACACTAATTAAATTTACTGGTCCTTTAAATCCACTGTATCTTTATCTAAACACCAACACTGAAACCAAAGAAAGACTTAGTGACATATCCTTAATACAAATTGCTATTAAGTAGGCTACAAGACTAAGCACATCACTCTGATGCCTGCTTATTAAAGCTTCAGTTATATATTTTAAAATTTTGTTTTCTTTTTGGATTATTATTCTTCTCCTCCTCCTTTAAGCGTGTCCTGTAGAACTTTTACATATATGCTGCAGGCCTCATTCTTACCAGAAGTTCTTTGTCCTTCAGTATATTCTGTAATTTCAGCAGATGCACATGTAACTTTCACATGACAATCAAGAGGGAAAATAATTCTTCTCTAACATTAACAGGCTAGTGGAGCGTTACTAGCAATACAAGCCTTTACTCAGACAGAACCACCATCGTGCTTGCACACACACAGAAAAGTTACATCGCTGTTTTCCCAGCTGGCCCCATTCCTGTCCCAATTAACTTCATAACTAGAAAAGCCTTATCTAACAGGAAAAAAAGCTACAGACAGTGTTAATCATAATTTTATCTTACTAAAAATAGGACACTTCTACAAAGGAAGTCTGCTTAACTTCCTATTTTATCTGCAATGCAAATAAAATTCTCAAAACCTTCCCATCAACACATTTCCACTAGAAGAAAACCTGCAGTATTCACATACTCTATTAGAATTACCTCCCAGCAAGCTTTTGCCTGGAAGTACAGCCATCACGATACAAATTCTTTAAAACACACCTTATTTCAGTTACAGCTGATGTCAGTATTTTAATCTAAGTTTAACTGGTGCAGACCTAATTGATTTTTCATTTGTGACCTGAGAATAAGCATAATTTCATAAATTAAGTATGCTTTTCAAGTAATATAAAAATTAAGCCCTTGGACAATGCACTTTTCCACATAACCAGATGAAACAAACTGCAAGTTCCAGTCTTCCTATCATCAAAATAACATAGTGAATTGCTGAATTATCAGAAGTCGCCTGAACAACTTGAATACTCACTGATCATTACAACAATTTTTAAAGAGGCCTCTCTCCAAAAAGATTCTTTTGAAATGCCTACGGAAAGCCACGCTACAGAAATACTTGTTCTACACTTCAAGGGAAATAAAAGCACAGAAGTGGTATTTATTGAGTTAATGTTAAAAAAACATGGTAGTAGGTTTTAATGGTTCAAGTAGACAAAAATAATTAATTGAAAATTCTGTCTTTGAATATGTTTTGTATGGTTAGAAATAGACGGGGGTGTAAGAGTCCACAACCTGTATGTTCTCAGAACCTGTATGTTCTCATCCATTTTCCAGTTTCATCGCNAATATGTTTTGTATGGTTAGAAATAGACGGGGGCATAAGAGACCACAACCTGTATGTTCTCATCCATTTACCAGTTTCATCGTTGCATGATGGTCTGTGCAGAAAGAGAGGTCCTACAGCATTTCACAGTTTGTGAAAATCCACCCTCTCGGAAAATGAGAAGAAACTACTAACTTGGAAACAGAAGTGTTAACACAGTAGTTTCCCCAAATTGTTTTTAATATGAATGTGCACATACCCCTATGCATCAGCTATTTACAAACCATACCCTTCAATATGCTTGAACATGCCTACCAAGTGCAACTTTTCTACATTTAAAGAATCACATTTTGTCCCCACAAATACACATGAAGATAATTAAGGCTGTGCAATAATAATTCTGTTTGAGTTATTTATGCAGCCCTAGCACCATGTATAATTTTTGCACTGCTTTAGTGGANTATCATCACAAACGTGGCTGGTCTCAGTTTGGGGCCTGCCTTTCACTTGGCAAATTTAAGATGAAAGGAAGTCCCAGAGAACTGGTAGATGGAAAACCAAACAAACAACAAAATCGCACAACCAAAAAAACCCCAAACCCCACTCCAAGCATCCAAGGTTGCCCTCAGACGCTGTGTCAAGACATCCTTGAGAAACATCCACGTAAACCAACTGCAGGATTAACACATTGAGTTTACCTAGGTAAAACACTTGGTATATACAAGATCCCACACAAAAAATGACACTGTGCCTGTAACTATTTAGCAAATTAAGAAAATCAGCTACAATCACCTTGAAAATAGTTCCCCTCTGAGCTGACACACAGCTGCATGCAGTGCTGCCAACACCCAAAGCAATTCCACAGAACATTTTCTGAAAGGCTGCTGAGGGTCTCCATCACTTTTGCTTTCATATCTTCTACCAACCAAAAAACCGGGTGCTGAAGCACAGAGATGTTATGAGCTAAAAACTCCTCCATATATAAAGCACTGAGGGCTGGTGCACACCAACACTTTGTGAACAAGGGTAAGAAAACACCTGTATTTGAACACAAATCCACTTGTACCAAGTGGAGCAACTGAGCTGAGCCTTGTCTCACTGTGACAGGTTAGAATATACTCTATAACCATCTCTCTCTCTCTCCTCTCCCACTCTTGGCTCCTGAGCTCTAGGGCTAGTCTCTTTTTTTGTGTGTTGGACCTTGTATAAAATACTTTGCCTTCAGGTCTTAGAATTTTCTCTTACTACTGTACCACTAAAGCTACATGCAACTGAATAATAATTCAGGCTTTTATTGCAATGACCACGTTGTTTTTTCTTTTTTTTTTTTAACTGTCAAGTGCAGCTAATTATGTATCAGCAGCTATTTCTACAGTCTGAAATCACACAGAATTGTTATTCCCACAATCAGGTAACAAAGCTGTAGGAACCAAATTTTTTAATGGAATTTAACAGATAAAAAGAAAATGCAACAACTCCACAGCATGTGACTAATCAGATTCAGTAACCTTCCAGTACATTGTTCAGAAACCACTAACTTTAATGTAGAAGGTAAAGAATTCTAGATCTGCTGTACTTTTATTGAAAGCTCTAAATGTACTTTTCTCACAAAAAAAATTCCTGGTGTAATGGTAGCATTATTTGCAGTAAGTCTATTTGTAGCATAACTTCTATAAACACAGAAAAAACTACTGCTCCAGAGCACTTATTAAAACCAGCATGTTGTATATGATGAAAGCTCATTAATAAAAACCTCAGGAATTTGGTTTTACCTGAAGGAACAGCTGTACTGTTCTGGTGGTTTTCAGCAGGTGACACAAACAGGTCTTCCTCCCCTTCAGTTGATGAACTGGAAGAAGATTCACTACTCAGATCGTTCTCACTGGAACTGCTAGAGCTGGGGAGCAACGCGTACTTTCTTCGAGCTAAAACTTCCCGCTTTTTCCTCTGCATTAAAATTCGTTCTTTTTGGTTCTGTGTCCGTTGTGATGAACTTGTTTTCACAAACCTCTTCCTATACGGAAGTCTTCTTAAAGAACTGCTGTGAAAACAGGGCCTTTTCATTAATAACCCAGGCACCGAGTCTGTCTCAGTCCGCGGCCACTTTTGTGACCTTGCGCTGTGAGTTCTACTTGTGTTACTCAGCACTGCCTGAGGGTGTCTGACAGGAGCATCTTTTTCTTCATCAGATGTTACTGTGTCAGAGTCTCCAAAATGTAGGCTAGACGAAGGCGAGGAGATACAGTCACTAAAAGAAGAATCATTGTCTTCACTTTGTGTTTCTAGATGCTGTCTTAATCCTAAGATCCCTTGGTTTTCTTTATCGGGACAGTTTTGAGTGTAGGAAGGACCAGCCTGCTGGCTCTTGCGTTTCTTTCGCACCACAATGCTTTTCTCTTGGTCTGTACGGTTGCCATTCATGTCCTTCTGCTTCTGCGAATCACCACATAAGTGAGAGAACTCATTCCCTACCTTACTAGCAATCATCTCAACTTCTGCAGGGAAGCTCTTTGCTGCCCCAACAGGCTCAGGGTTCAAGAGGATCCCCTTCAGACTCTCCTGTCTCTTTGGTGCATCAGAAGGAACTTCACTCTTCATATCCGCTTTTAGAGTATAAACTATATTACATTCAGGAGTCCATTTAGACATGGAAAGTTTTAAGAAAGGCCTAGAAACAAAAATAGATACGCATCAAGAAAAAGAAGCATCAGATTGACATAAGAGAAAAGCCATTTACTGCTAAGATTACCCCCGCAGTAAAGAAAAGCAGAACAGCAGTAACTGAGGTACAACTGTTCAATAATATTAAGAATACTGCTTCACAATGTAATTTTGAATTAAGACAGAACTCTCATAACTCACATTGAAGGGAAGTTCTTACAGCCAGTGAAAACACCATCACTTTCACAGAGCAAATATCCATGTAAGTTGCAGCAAAACACATGGACGATGTCTGCTTTACCGATGCTGAAGCGTTAGAGTTTTAGGGGCTCCTGCTTATAGAAGTCACCGCAGTTTCAGCTTAATAGATCTAATATTTTGCCATCAACAGCACTGCATGCTTAAATAACTTAAATAAGGCCTATAGCTTCCCTCTAGCTGTTAAATGGATAGTAAATACCTTGAAAACAATACATGGTACAGTACAGTGACAGCTTAACGATAAAAATCACTTAGAATTCATGGTTATTTTCTGACACGAAAAGGAATCAAACAGAAGGGATTTTGACCCTAACTATTTTTAGGTAAAGTAATAGAAATCCATTT
This sequence comes from Piaya cayana, assembly GCA_013389865.1. Classification (NCBI taxonomy): domain Eukaryota; kingdom Metazoa; phylum Chordata; class Aves; order Cuculiformes; family Coccyzidae; genus Piaya; species Piaya cayana. Next base: position 14,190 of record WAAB01007591.1, on the reverse strand, counting down.
ATTAACAGAGGTTTCTTTAAAATAATAGATCCATCTCCAACCGGGAATAAGTTGTAGTGGAATCCACTGTATAAGGCTACCCTCTTCTCTAGGACTGAAAAAAAGAAGCTGCAAAATTGGAAAAAAAAACCCTTGAAATAAACACTGAGCACATAAATAGCGCACACAGCAAACAAAGCAGCTTCTATTAAAGCTGTGCAATTACAATTTCTACCCTTTTCGGCTCCTGACAGCTCCCAAGGAAAACACCAGCTCCCATGCTCCTCCCTATGCAAGTACTTCACCTTCACATACATGCACTGTCTTTCGTTAGAAAAATTAACATCGAGACTTCCATTTTATAAAATTTTTAACAAGAACAGGCAATCAGGATTCAAACCTGTTAGAAGCACACAGAGAACAGGCAGTACACAGCCTTTTTCTTAGCCTCGCAAGGTGACCTTAAGGCAATACTTTTGGTCTGTTATGTATGCGCCTCTGTTTTACAGAAATGCAGCACTCAGTCCGTCTTTTCTGCGGCTCCAAAGCAAGCCAGCCCCTCCCACAATAGCCCTCTATTTTATCACAAGTTTGTTTTTTTAAAAAAACACAAAATATTTTGAATTAGGGGAAAAAAGTTAACTTATTTAGAGAGCTTATTGTCTTCAAACACAGTTGTAACTTAATATATATAATACAAGCCTAGCCTATACACAGTTTCCAGTCCTTTTAACATTATAAACTAAGGGGACAATTTTACTTAATTCTGAAGCTTTCTTAAGAAAGAGAAATCTGAACATTTTCTCATCGCGAGAGCACAATCAGGGGCTGGTTCACAAAGGACTCCATTCTACTCGCTGGAGTGTTTTGGTTCCACTCCCCCTTTTATTCTTAACCTCTAGTGTGGAAATCTCCATCAGTATGTAGGTTCTGCATTCTGAACGTGATTATCTTTGTAGAAGCTCCGTTTACTGCAGCACAGAGGCCGCTGTGCTGAAATACACACAGAGCTATTTAAATTAGAGCAAAAAAAAAGCCTTAAAGCATTAAAGTTTAGACTTTGGGACACCTCAGGCTACTGTAAGATGACAAGCCCCCCAAACCACCACATGGTGAAATTTAATGCACTTGAAGCGCTATTCACTAGCTTAGATTTATTCCAACAAGCAGCCTAGATGTAACAGCCAGTTAACTCAGATTCAAACATTTTGTATATTTCCTCTCTTGAAATCATGGAAAAGTTTGCAGGAACTCAACTAATCAAAAACTCTTCTTTCTTTGCCAACCAATATAGGACCTGAAGGACACTTTGCTCACCGGAGAGCTGCTGGCTTCCAGTTCAAAATTATACAACAGCTTAAACGTGAGTATATTTATGAAGTGGATGGCAGCTATCAATAATGATAAATAATCCATTCCTTCACTATTTAGAAATGCTACTGCAGAACTTCGAACAAAAGATACGACCAAAAAAAGACAGGAGCTGGAAGAAGAACATACCATTTAACTAGGTTCCCATCCATTGTTCTTTTCAGCAGTCGGGCATAAGAAATACCTACACGACATGTGCGTCCAACGCTTCTACACAGGAGGCAAAGTTTAAGAGGAACTACAAAAATATCACTCAAATAATTAAGACTCCTCAGAATGAGATCATCTGCTGTTAGACATTTAGAAGATCCTATAAAATCTCCCTCTAATTAAAGGTAGCGCTCAGCAGCTTTTTTAAAAAAAAAGCAGCAAGATGCAGTAAGGAAGCTCAACGAGCATCATGTTCCTCCTTCCTAATCAAAACATTTGCTTGCCTTTTAACTTACAGAATTAAGACTTTGAAAGGAAAAATGGGGTAGTTCCCTCTTTTAAGCCATTTTAAGTGAAGATTCAATGCTTGTTACCTGGAAAGTATAAATAGCAACTCTCAGTTCCCCTCTAAAGCGCATGACTCAATTAGTAAAGATGAAGCATACATGACTTTTATCCATTCATATCACAAATTAAAGACCTTTGACATTAATCATGCCAAGCAGCACATGAAAATTCATGCAAACTGGGGAAGTCCCTTGAAATTGCTAAGTCAAAAAAAGTTCAGAGTTCACTACCCCAACAGCAGAGAAGTTAATGATCACACATAAAAGCAGAATACGTTTTAATTATAAGATTGAGCAAAGACATTAAGAATTAATTCCATTACTAGCAATCAGAAAGTATGATAGCGTTAAAAGCACTGTAAAACAGTGAAATGGTTCATTACACAATATTAACTCAAAATGATGATGTAAACTCGGTTGATGAATACATATAACGTATGATGATGAACACATCGGTACTTTGAAAATGTATTTTCAGTTACATTTTACAATACAGTCAACTCCCTTCACCATCAAGAAGCAATCTCCTTTCTGGATGTCCAAAAGCAGGTGGGTCACCTCTCTCTAGCTCAGCTACAGTACGAGCACAGCGCTGACACACAGCCAGCCAACCACTTGGCAGAAAATGCCTGGTTTAAGCACACGCTTATTACATAACCCCAAATTACCGGTCTCTGTCCTGTTAGCATAACACACATGCCTAAACCCAGCTAGCCAAATTGGTTTCTTCTAGCCATCTTGATGAAAAGCAGTGAAAAAATATCCAACTTAGGCTACTGACTGCTTTGTAAAATATTTCCTCATTTTCCTCATCTTCAGTTTCTGTTCCTCTCTCTTCACAAACAGTCATTTCCCTTTGTCTGGTGGTGGGTGCACTCGCCATCACTCAGATCCTAAACACGCGTACAGATAACTCAGGTGTCCCAAGGCCAGTGCAGGCAATAATTCTTTGCAGTATGACATCTCGTAAGACAACCAAGAGCTTCCGGAACATACGGTCACCATAATTTCAGAAAGAACACAGCAGTTCCACTTCCATAGAAATTCTGTGCCATCTTAGACCACGTATGTACCCAACCCAAGTTCCTGTATTTAGGATGATATCAGTCAACAGCATATTTAAGATTGCTTCAGAAAGGAGGTTTTCATTAGCTGCATTTGTAGTTCCTTAATTCAGTCCTAACACTCATTGTCTTTGCACGCATTCACTGAACTCACCATTAACTTAAAATGAATTCACTCCCCTAATACGTGGCTTTTATCAGATTTTACTTTTAGTGTTATTTTCACTCTGACAAGCTAATGCTGGTATTGTTGTTTTCATGAGACAACTTCACTGCTGAGGTCAGGCACACACGAAGAAACCTTAGGTTGGGTACAGCATTCCTACCACAGTCTTTTTTTTTTTTTTGAACTGGCAAATGTGGCTATCAAGAGCTCAAAGAACAGACCAGTGAATGGAAGTATCACACAAGCTGCATTTTTTGGAACACCAGCAGTCATTGCTCTCCTTTCATTAGGAAGATACATCTTTATTCTCTCAGCAAAGCTCAGAATCAGGAGACCAAGAGACACGATAATGAAAAAGCTTGTAAAACGCGTACAAGACTTCAGCAAAAGTGAGATAACGTAAGTGCTACTACTTCTCTTTCTCAAAGGCAGAGACACAAACAAGACCGATTCACACATGACCCTGAAGCAATGGAGGTTGACAGAGGACTTGAATCCATTTGAGAAGCTGCACCCCCAACACAATCCCATGAAGATCAAATCTCAGTGTTATCGTGCCCTGCTCCAACAAAAATAAAGAACTCGCTGAGCAGTTCATGGGAAAAAACCCACAGGTTAGCCTAGAAGAAGCAGGCATGCCCGATTCATTTCAACCACGACCTGTACAATGCAGAGTAAGCAGCAAGAACACAAATATCCAATATTCAGTTCCACTATCAGTAAAACAAGCGCAATCAGATTTTGAAATTTTATTACCCTGTTCTTCATTTTCACCACTTTGTGAGACACAATATTTTCTTTTAAAGCTCGCTTTAACTACTAAGTATTAGCAGGCTGCATACTGGCCTTGTAATCTTTGATTAAGCAATTGGTAGTGAAAGATCTAAGCATTTTTATAAAACCAGCAGCAATCAGAAGGTGATCTGATACTATTGCTGTGATATTACGTAGCCATAAACACATCTTTATTCACAGGTCAATATGAAATACCATTACAAACCACTGTGTTTCCTTTGTTTGCTTTAATGCAGCCACAGCGATGACAGATACTCCAGTTTTAGAACGACAAAATTACCTGAGAACTCTCCAAGCAGAATTCTTCTCTTTTGCCCTGCAGAAAGGTACAGTATTTCCACATAACATGTGTAGTATTAGTTACTAACTTCATGTTAAAGTTCTGGAGATCAGCTCTTGCCTACGGTCTCCCAAAGGCACCCCCAGGCCAGGCAGAAGAGTTTCTCTGTGCTCTTCACAGGGGAGCTGCAGCTACCTGAGCCGCTGCAACACAGGCAGCTTACTCCTTGCAGCCAATTCCTGGAGCCAGCACCGGTTTGGAAAGTTTACTCTTAGACTGAAACGTTTTTTTCAAGTCCAGTACCACTCCCACTAACCTTTGCAAAGCCATCTCAGAGATAAGTCACACCATTGTAACTGCACTAAGGAGCACCATAACCAACACTTTCCATCCTCTGGATCAGCAAAGTCTCTTCATTTTATCTCAGAAAAAAATCCCCAAGACCTTCAAGGCTTGGTTCCTCATGAATAAGCCAACACAGATCAGTAATTATCTTGCTACAGAAATGTCAGTCCACCTACAGAATGCCTCTTACACCATGTCACCACCACTGTGTTCTTAGGGAGAGGATACTCCAAGGGTCTGTCTCGTGCCTTCTAACAGACCCCAGAACAGGACAGCTACAAACAGACCTTCCCTCGGGTTGGATCCATGTCCTGGCTCCGGCTGGACAGCCAGAACGCACCAAGCACATGCAGCTGGAAGCGCCTCAGTGAGAGGAGTTGTCAGGCTAAGAGCAATCCTGCCCAGAGTCCTATGAACGAGTTAGCTCTCCCGCAACGCATGGAGAAGCAGCCCAGGACCATGAGGCACCCACAGACACCCAAGCATCAGTCGAGCATCAGGGACGCATCAGCATGCACCCACCAGGACAAGGAATCTGTGCGCCTTCGCGCAACGGACACGAGCAGGTGGATTTGACAAACACACTATTCAGAAGCACATTCTTCAGTCTAGACATTTCTTTGCTCTGTCCTAGGCTTAAGCTCAGTTAGCCACATTAACAGTAAGTAAATCACAGTTTGAAGACATAAGCATTATGATTTGGCAATCAGGAAGGTTTTGGCTTCGGTGAACTCCAAGACAAACATAACAGCAGCGAACTAGGGAATAAGGAGTTGTAGGTTCATAAAAGAATGACAAAATACACTTTTTCATTGAAGCTTAAGATCTTAAGTGGGGATTCCACTTCAGCTAACTTCAAGAGTTCTGTTTTCAGAGACAGCCAGGGAAGTGGAGAGTTACAGAGCCATCAAAAATAATTACAGAATTCATTTCTTAGTCCCCCTGGCAGTTTTGACCTTTGAGGTATGTGTAACCGTTCTTACTGCAGTGTCATTTTGCCAGTGCTTCTTGTGAAGGCTTTGAGGAGCAAAGTCAGACGCTGTCTTTGGAACAGCTGCTAACAATAACCTTCCAAGTGAGAATTACAAAATAAACCATTAAGACAGTTTTATCTTTAACTTCAGGAAAGCTGTGAGAGGTAGGGGACTTTTCAGACATTAAAATGAGCACATTGTCCAGTTTAAGAGGCAAGGACAGTGCAGCGGACTCTCCACTTTTCACCCAGTAGAGCCAAGTGGCAGAGAGTAAAAGCAAACACTTTACTTGACAACAGCCAAGTATTAGAACTGTGCTTTATTGGCAAAGAAATACAGAAGAAAGTCTCTCACCTTCTCAGATTTCACTTGGCAAGCACTTAATAAAGAAGACATCACTCAAATTCACAGTAGTTACTTTTCCAAATAGCATGAACTATATTAAATACCCAAATAACCTTGTTGGAGAAGTTTTGGGTTGGTGAAAGAAGCTTTTTCCTCTCTTCCTTCCCCTCTTTTCTGTTACGGGTCTCTGTTAGGCTTGAGATCAGCCACCAAGAAAGCACTGATCCAAACTTAAGCCTGAAGGAAGTTCACCAGCGTAAGGCTTTGGTGACCGATCCACTTTGTGTTTCTCTTTAGAGCAGCTGATCATCATCTCTTACACTGACACAGTTTAGGAGACTGTGCCTGGGAGTAACTATGCTACCCCTGTTGTACGTGCGTCCCATAAGACACTACTCAACATACACATTTCTAAATCTCTTAGTCTCACTGACGTGCAAACAGCTAAAACACTGCAGGGCTGGTCGTAAAACTGGCCTAAAGGAGGTTGTACGTTAGCAGAGCTGCGGGGAAGGCGTTATACAACATCTCCCTCTGGTAAACCCATCTCTCTGTGTTATCCCCATTTACACGAGAATTAAAGCATCCCATTCCCTGCCCCATCCCCATCAACAAGTTTTTCCCCATTCTTCAACTGCCTGACATCCAAGCTTCCATAGTTCATCACTGAGGGAGGAGGGCACTACTGCCCATGGTTTAGAGATTGATGGAAATGGTTGGACTCAATGATCTGGTGGGTCTCTTCCAACCTGGTGATTCTATGATTCTATATTCTCAAAAGAACATCCTCACCATTAGAGGAAACACGCACAACTGAAACAGAAGAACCTTTACCTTAGGGGGAAGAAAAAAAAAGGCAACAGCCCAAAAAAAAGGCCAACTGAATGTTGCAACAGGGCCACCTCAACTGCAAGAATGTTAAAACTTATCCGGCTACCTAAGCCTACA
>WAAB01007590.1:8446-22702 GCA_013389865.1 Piaya cayana | reverse complement strand
GCAGCATGGAGTTACCTTGTGCTTATATATTCACCATGTTTATCTGCGAGGGTCCTCCGATGGACCTTTAAGAGGAGACTGAGCTGCATTTCTGTTTTCTTAGCGAATCGCTTAGAACTTTTAACATAGCTACACCACTGCTTGCTGTGAATTGCGCCCCAAAGTGATCGTTTCCTTGCTTTCAGAGCTGTGACTTGTGGTCCCTGGGTGTCATTATTTACGTGATGCTGTGTGGATACCCTCCNCTTGTCTCTGAAGTTGCTAGAATTCACCGTGCGATAACTCTGTAAAGGGAACAGGGGTTCTACCTTGCCTCAGAGCAATATAAACATCTGACTGCCACATCTGCAAGTGCTCTCTAGGCATTTATCTCCTATGATAACATGTAAACCCCTTTTAAAATCGGGGGGCATTTAGGGTGGCATAATAGGGTCTGATAGATCCATCCCTTAAAACCCCATGCACGTAATACACAGTCTAAAAGGAGTTGAGAGAGGGGCATGGAAAGGGAGATTAAGATCTGACACAAGGTCTCACACTGTGAGATAAGGTTTTGTATTGGTATCTTAGTCTAAATGCTAATGAAAACTGGTTTTCGTGCAGTGCACATCACAATTGCAAATGTCGCAAAGATCCCACGTGATCTCGTGCTCCTGTCAGAAAGCAAGAATGTGGCACTGATTAGGTCTCGACCTCGATTTTTAAGATGTGAGAGGGACTTACTGCCTTTGCTTGTATCCCCAGAAGAAGAGAGAGGATAACAGCAATATAAATAGAAAAAAAAATCAGTTAAATCAGTGTAAAATCTCACATTGTTTGGATCGGGTGCTGGGACCTGTTTCTAACAGTGCGGGAGAGCCCACAACCTTTCACCAGATAAACTGCAGGTTATGTTGCAGTGAAACTTTGTTTATGCCAAGGTCAACTCCTTATTCTCACTCGGAAGCTCCGCAGTCAAAAGGTTTCATTGTCATTTAAAGTGGCCATGAAACTCAGCTCTCGGAGTGTTGTTACTTGGATTCAGTTCACTTAATTCTCTCACTAATGTTATCAGGACGGCCTTTCCTGCTTGTCTTTTCCAGCCAGTGAGTCTGAACCTTTGTTTATGGTGCAGGAATACATTTAGACTTTATATAATTCCGCATAAGTTTACATTTGATTTACATAGACTGCTGTCCACACAGAGTCTTGCTTCAGGAGGTCGTATTTTGCATTCGAGTAGCTGCTGCCTTTCAGGCATGTCGAGCTGATTCCTGACCTCAAGCTTTATGAGCTGGAGTGCTTGATAATAGGTCCAGACTTTAAAAACCTGTGGAAAAAAGAATGCATGTCTTGGGTCTTGTATCAAATGACCTGTTTGGCAGCATGTGGCCTTGCAAGTGAAATTTATGAGCCGGCCTGTGGTCCTGCTGACAGTTTGTAGAAGTTATTTCCACTTTCTTGGTACGTTAAACAATTCTGTTTTGCAGCCAGGAAGCCGATTTAGAGTATTGTCTAAGAAAGTCTGATAAACTCATCATTCTGTTTCTAATTTAGGCTCTTGGAATAACTTATCAGCACTCTAGGTGAAATTTCACTTTTTTTTTTCATTACACATTTGTGATTATCGTGAGAACAAGAGTTTATCTGCCCAAGTTCTTTCCGTGGTTTCATTCCAGTAAAATTTAATTCCATGGAGTTTTCAGTGATCTCAGTAAAGTTCCTTCTTATTTTGGGGTGTTGAAGTTGGCCAAAGAGCGAATCCGTTGCTCGAGGCTTTTGCAGGGAGAGAAGAGCTAAGATGTTGCGTGGTGAGAGCAGTTAATTCAGCAAACGGGTTTCTGACTTTGAAACTTTGCCGTATTTCACCTTCGTATGAGCGTAAACCATGATGTGGATGAGCTCTAGATGAGCGTTTCCAGCGAATGTGGGTCTGGATCATTTCCAGTTCATCTGGAAGATAATTTCCCATCTGGGAGGACGTGGATGTAGAGTTCAGCAGAGCACAAGTTTTATTACGATGGCCTTCAGCGCCTTTCTTTGTGCTGAGTTGCTAATAGAGCTGAACGAGCTGTGATAACTCTAAAATATCGCTGCAGCAAGGCTCAGTGAGGGTCAACTCAGTGGTTTTACTGTTAGGAGCATCCTCTAAGCATCCTCTGATGCTTAGAGATTGCTGAGTGCTCTGATCGCAGCCAGAGCATCGCGTTATAAATCAACAAATCCCTCTTTACGGTCTGATCGATTCCTTTTGCAGGCTGCTGAAGGTCAAACCCGAGGAGCGACTGACGATCGAAGGTGTGCTGGACCATCCTTGGCTCAACTCCACCGAGGCACTCGATAACATCCTACCGTCTGCCCAGCTGATGATGGACAAGGTCTAAACGACTTTTAATTTTTTTCAAGAATATTGCATAGGGAAGCCGGAAAGCTCTCGGATGGTTCAGTTGTTCTCTTCCACACAGTGTCATGAGTATAAAGAATTCCTTTTCTGTCTTAATGAGAGCCTGAGAGCTTTATGAGAAAATGATCATGGATCCGTTTGAAATTTGGGCTAGGAGGTGGTGTTCCAAGTGGTGGTAAAGAGCCACTTCTTCTGTAGGTCATTTCTTTTTTTCCCATGTTTTATATGTGACCACAGCTCTCACCTCATTAATGAGAAGCAAATCAGCAGCTCTTCTTGCTTCCTTTAAACTACTTAAAGAGGAGTTCTTACGCTTGTGAGCTCGAGAAGCAGAGATGAGCCTTAGTCCTGTTTGGCCTCTGTGAGGTCGGGATGTATCGTCCCACACTTAGTGACCATAGTTCTAATCGTGTCTTGCACAATGCAAACCTGATTTTTTGTTATGCGTCGCTGCAATAAATAGGAATTTGATCACTTTTTTTTTTTTAAATCTATATGCTGTTCTTTAATTCACAATTAAAACATCGACTGCAACTCTTCTCCTTCCAGGCGATGGTTGCGGGAATTCAGCAGGCTCACGCCGAACAGCTTGCGAACATGCGAATCCAAGACCTCAAAGTCAGTCTCAAACCCCTTCACTCCGTCAACAACCCCATCTTGCGCAAAAGGAAATTGTTGGGGTAACTCTCTAAAGCTCTTTTGAAACATCAGAACGTAGCCGTGATGCCAGGAGAATGACTTTAAGCATGTTACAGGCTCGTTTAATTGTAATCGTGTGCCTGAATTTGTGGTTTGGTTGACACGTTTCTTGTTGAGTACTTGCACAGGACGATGTGTCTTCCAAAATATGCCAGTGAGGCTCCGAAAGAGATTGAATAGTGTCGTTAAAAAAAAAAAAAGTTGAAGTGTTGTTAAAAAAAAAAAAACAATTTAAGGCACGAGTAGACGAGGTCCTGAGGGACATGGTTTAGTGTTTGATGGGAATGGTTGGACTCAATGATCCATGGGTCTCTTCCAACCCGGTGATTCGGTGATTCTGTGATTCTGTTATATGAGTGATGGAACAGGTCCCTTATGAGAAGAGGTTTCACATGTTGAGTAAGGTAAGGCAAACAGGGAGGAAGAATTCCAAGATTTTTTCTGATCCTGGCGTTTATTTACTGAAAAAAGTCAGGTAATCTCTTCTCTCTGTTGAGTTACCTATCTGAAAAATAGGATAATGCGTTTTAGGATTACTCTTACTTGAATATAATATAAAGGAATGTTTGTTTTTCTTCATGTTTGAAGTAGTCTCATAATGCAGGACACTGTTATAATTCATGCCAAATCTAGCTTCCAGTCTCAGCTTTCCAGAGAGTGAAAGAGCGCGTTATACTGGCGCCGTTATGCAACGAGTAACGGACTTGAGTTGCATTCAAATTGTAACTGTTCCCGCCTTGTTCTGTTGCAGCACTAAGCCAAAGGACGGTGTTTATATCCACGACCCTGAGAATGGAAGCAACGATTCCAACGTGGCTCTGGAAAAGCTCCGAGATGTGATTGCTCAGTGCATTCTGCCGCAGGCTGGTAAAGGTTGCCACTTTTAAGACAGTTACATCCCTAAACGCACACGGTGCTGGCTTCTTGCTGTGCCTCAGGATCGGTCTGTGTCGGTAGTGAGGAAGGATAAACAAAACTCCTCTTGTCCAGATCAGGCTCAAGAGGAAAGCGTTGTTTGTGGGCTGTGATTTTGGTGCCTGCCTAATATTAGTGTCAACAGTTGTAATGGTTTGGATCCGACCCCTCTGCCGAATGCTCGAACCCCACAGCCTGCAGCCCCCTCCCCGCTCTCACCCCCTCCAGTCCCGCAAGGGAAAGGGAGAAGGAAAAAAGGGACCGAAATGCTGAAATGAGCAGACCAAAGCTGCACTGAAATATACGCGTGTATTTACACTTATATGCAATTAGAATACTGTGTACACAGGAGAAGGGACCCCAGACACCTTCCCCTGCCCACAAGAGAAAAGGGAGAGAGAATAAAAATCCAAACCAGATATACACAATAGAAACCCAGGAGTAAGCAATAAAAAACGAACAAGAGAGAATCTTACTACTTTCCTTGAGATAACAGGACTGCACTAAGCGACTGCCGGCACTCTCCGCTTCTCAAGGCCTCACTGGGCCTCACTCCTCCACACGAGCAGAACCGATAGCAGAGAAACCTGCTCCCAGGGCCACAGGAAGAGAAGAGAGGAAGAGGCGTCTCTCCCTTTTTATTTATACCCTGGTTCACGTAGAAAATCACGTGGAATACTGGGAGGATGAGTTCTTCCTCAGTTACAACCTGGTTATCAAGGAGGGTCTAAAAATCAAAACCATTACAACAGTGACGGGTAGAACTATTAAAATAACTTTCACGCAGGAGTGTCTGCTTCCAAAGCGATATCCTGGTTTGTGTGAGGCAAGGAATGACTGCACAGCCTGTTTACTGAGGTTCTGGATGTTGCTGCGAGGCAGCATGACAAACCTTCTGTTTATCTTTGCTTTCCTAAACAGGAGAGAACGAAGATGAGAAGCTGAATGAGGTGATGCAGGAGGCGTGGAAGTATAATCGGGAGTGTAAGTTGCTGCGAGACACTCTTCAGAGCTTCAGCTGGAATGGTGAGGAACTCTTTTTTTTCTCTTCCATGGAGAATGGTGCTAATGCAGAGTGAAAGAGGGGAATCAGTGGCCTTCTTATATGGAAACAAACCCAAATTTACTGACGCTGTTTTGGCCCATCTGCCAGCACTGGTGGCAGATGTTCTCGAATGAGGTTAAAAGTTCCGATTTGAGGTTCAAGGCAGACTTTTCCAAAGCATCAAGCCGTGTAGGAACATAACAGCACAGATGGATCATCGCTTTAGAAACTGCTTTAAGCTTTTGAGCCGATTTCTTTCCAGCTGTGTTTATTTCCCTCTTTCTTTTGGGGGCTGCTGCCCTCATCTGTGTCAGCACAACATCCCTCTGCTCAGTCTAGGAGAAAACAGAGCTGCCACGAGGCTGTTCAGGTGGCTCCTTGACAGTACAGAGAGGCAGAAGAGGCAGCCCCCTAGGGCAGGTGTTGATTAATATAAGGTGACTGAGACATCAGCTTGGTCACGCCTCTTCCCTCATTCTGCTTATTGCTTGTTCAGTTGTAATTTAGGTTTTTAAGTGCTCAGGTTGTTCACTAGAACTAGAAATCAAAACTCATTTTGGTTCCCTTGCAGATGTCCTAAGTTTCTCTGTGAAGCTTTGTCTTTCATTCACTCAGTGTCTGCCTCCAGCTACAATTCTTTTCCTCCCCGTCCTCAGTTCCAGATGACTCCCTGTTCTTTTCTTTTCAGGCAGAGGATTCACAGATAAAGTGGATCGGCTAAAACTGGCAGAAATAGTAAAGCAAGTGATCGAAGAGCAGACAAACTCCCATGACTCTCAATAGCTGGAGCTTCTTAATCTTATTTTTTTTACCATTTAAGATTTATTCTTTAACTGTAAAAAGTATTTTTATGTAAATTAATAAATCATAATTATTTCATTAAATTTCCATACTGCTTGAAAATGCTGTATAGTTGTAGATACAAAAAAGAAAAAAAAATCATTGGTACTGTAATATTTTTTTAAAACTCAGTTCCTTGAGGTATATATGATCACCTACGTACTGTTAACCATGAGTCCTCCAGATGGGGCAAATGATATTGTTAAAGACCGTTCTTTTCCTTAATAACCAGTCGCAGAAGCTGCCTTCCATCTGCTATACGTACAGCCGGCTGCAGTGACTGTATACGCGACCGAGACAGCCGCAGTTTCACAACACCCTGCTCAGTAAGTACTTGAAGCAAAGTGCTGTGAAACAAAACTTCGTAGCTACCCTTTGCAATTAAATTCTGTCTTTACGTAGAGGCAACTGAATCGCCTTCTCTTTCACTACATGACCCGAGAGCCGAGCTCGGCCTTGCCAAGGGCACCTGAATCCATAGGCTTGCTCTATTTTTCAGTTCTGATCAGTAGCCACCTTCTTTTTTTTCTTCTTCCTCATCTTCTTCAGACTTTTTTTTTTAATGGCTGAATTGGCCATTCAGCATAAGAATCCTCTTTTTATCATGTTGTTCCACAACAGGATAGAAGAATGTCCTCGTTAACTTCCGTACAAGTTATGTTTCTTTTAACGGTGGGATCTTCTACAGACAAAAAAAATAAGCGTGGGGTTGGTTTGCTTCATCCCCAAAGCAGAGGCTGTATGTGTTCCAGCCGCGGATCCCGTTCTTTCATTTCTAGAAGATCCAACACTCGATTTCAGACTTGTCCTCTTGCTTGAAAGAGATCACCCTGGCAAGGGTCATAGTGCTGCTGCGCGAATCTACCCGTGATCCTTCTCTTGTGTCGCCCTCTGGAGTCCAAGCTCCCCATCTCTTTGATGCCTTTTTTTGCTCCTCCTGGGGAGCAGCAGATGTGGGGCTGCTCCTCGACACGCGTCCTTACGCTGCCTGGACCACGAGGCTGCCCAGGGCAGGTTCTTACACTAGTCTGGAACATTGGCTCCAAAAGCTGCTTCTTTTTTTTTTTTTTAATTTTACTTAAAACAAACAAATGAAAAGAATCTGTACATATTTCTAGTTTTCTACCTTCTGACGCTTTTCTTTCTTTTGAGACTGGTCGAAGGCTTTTTATAGAGATATTTTGGTACCAAACCTGTGCAGACGTCGAACGAGTCTGGTCTGCAGACTGAAGTGCCAATTCAGGGCTATTAGTAACGACTCTTGAACATTAATTGTTACATCTCATAGCTCATTAATTTGGGGGTTACATTTCCAAACCTGAGCCATCAATCTCACCGTTGACAGCAGTCCAGCCTTGTTCTTTTTTTTTGTCTTTTTTCTATACCGGAACTTTCTCGCAACCTTCAGCTTGGATGGCAAACCAGCGTCTGACTCTTTCTATACAATTTTGTAAACATCAACTTAGTATTTCTACACGAAGGAGATACTTAATTTCTCATTCTTTGTCAGCACCTCAGCTTTCTTTTAATCCTGTTGACAGTTTTCTGATACCTGATTTGTTGCCGAGCAAGAACCAGAGTCCCTAATTAACCCATCGCTTTCTCTGATGGAAACAGGGAGTTCTTGTGTAAGCCGCAATTGTCACTACACAGAGTATTTGTGCACTGATGCGTATTGAGGAAAACTGCAGAGATTTACCAGGAGACAAGAGTATTTGTGATTTCTTGTTGGTATCGAGTCTGCGGGACGTTATCTGCATTTCTTGCCCTGACTTCTAGGGCGTAACATCCACGACTTGAAATACATGGGGCTTTTTTTCTGGAAAAATCTTATTGTTTCGGAACTTTTAACTGTGTTAAATAGAGAAACAAACATGGAAATCGCCTTTGTTTGAAGGGGAGTGGAGAAAACTCCCCACAAAAGCACTTTGCAACTCTACCCAATGAGGAAAGCGCTCAGGCAGTTCCTTGGGAGCCAGAACTGCTCAGCAGAAAAATTAATCAGGTNCAGCTTTCTTTTAATCCTGTTGACAGTTTTCCGATACCTGATTCGTTGCCGAGCAAGAACCAGAGTCCCTAATTAACCCATCGCTTTCTCTGATGGAAACAGGGAGTTCTTGTGTAAGCCACAATTCTAACTACACAGAGTATTTGTGCACTGATGTGTATTGAGGAAAACTGCAGAGATTTACCAGGAGACAAGGGTATTTGTGATTTCTTGTTGGTATCGAGTCTGCAGACATTATCTGCATTTCTTGCCCTGAGTTCTAGGGCGTAACATCCACGACTTGAAATACATGGGGCTTTTTTTCTGGAAAAATCCTATTGTTTTGGAACTTTTAATTGTGTTAAATAGAGAAACAAACATGGAAATCGCCTTTGTTTGAAGGGGAGTGCAGAAAATTCCCCACAAAAGCACTTTGCAACTCTATTCAATGAGGAGGAAAGCGCTCAGGCAGTTCCTTGGGAGCCAGAACTGCTCAGCAGAAAAATTAATCAGGTTGTAGCCACTGTCCTGGTCAACCCAGAATTCATTCAGCAGAGAGGGCTGCAGCTCCCGAGCCTGATAAAACCCCAAGAGCCTTGTGAGTAACGCTGTTGGGTTCTGTATTAGGGATGGCAGCGGCGAGGCTGCTCTGTGCTTGTGGAAGGTCTGCAGGAGGAGGCTTCAGCCCTTTTCTGCGGTACCAGAGCGTGTGTGGTTTAGTGGGAAACACCTTGTGCTGTGAGAGCAGCTGCTGAAATAAGTAGAGAAGATGGGATCTGCCTGTGCATTTAGAGGGTCTTTCGTGGTCCCTTAAGACAGCAGAACAGTTCCAGGCTGCTGCTGAGAGCGAGGTGGGTGCCTCTGTGACCGACCACGCTGGGTTGTGTCTGCAGGAAAGTCGCATTTCTAAGGGCTTTTGTGCTAAGGAACTGCTTTCTATGGATTTGCTATAGATTTTATTGTCTGATAGCTACGAACGGCCTAATCTAAAACAGAGATGGGGAGGGACAGATTCAGAAAACAATTTGAAGATTCAAGGTCAAATGTTTTTTTTTCCTACGAGAAAGCTGATTTTTTTTTTTAAAGTTATACTTTAGATTTCAAAATGAAATACACTTTAATGGAGTCATTTTCATATTTTATAGTAGGATTTTACTTTTTCCTTCCTGTGGTTTTAATTTTTTCGGTTGACATAAACGTGAGATACCTTGTCTTGATGATGTAAGGTTTTACTTGGTGATAGATCTGCTGATCCTTTTGTAGGAGACTGTGAATATTGTAAATACCTTGAGAGGGGAAGGTTGTGTGGGATCAAAGATTGATGTTCTTTGTACAAACACTAAAGGATAGGGGGAAAGCTCTGTGGGATTTTTTTTTTTTTTAGAATTTTATTTAAGAGAATAACCTCTGAAATCATTTGACCTTTTCAAAATGTTATGTATATCTGACTTCTCCTGTGACTTGATTATTTTAAGCTATTCTATATATTAAAAAGTTAGAAGAACTTGACTAGATGGAAGAGTTTTTGATTGGAAATGATGACGTGTCCAAGTTTCGCTGTCATTACTTCAGGTTTTTCGTTTGGAAATCCGAGTCTCTCCTCACACGCCACGTTTAACTTCTCTGTATTCAAACGTTTTCATTTCTCATTTTCAGTGTTACCTGTAACATGTTTGTTTATTTTGGATCAGTATTATATATTGTAAATATTACGCATCGGTGTATATAAATGATTTTCCTAAACTATAAAGTTACCGGCTGCTTTTCTTCAGTTCCCAAGTCCTGCTAGTGCAGAAGGGGAGGAGGACGACGGCTTCTCCGGTCACTGCTTCTTCTCACCAGCCCCAGCCCTGTCCTGCCATGCTTCATCCTCTCTCTTTACACAGGGCAGGGTGGGATTTAGGTGAAGGAGCTGAGAGCACAGGCTGGATAGAACTAGAAAACTCTGCCAGGCACCATAACCTGGAATCATCTTCTTTAAACACCGTTTTCCATTAGGTGGCAGCAGCGCCTGCCCAGTGCTCCCAGTATATATGGAATCATAGAATCACCAGGTTGGAAGAGATCCATAGGATCATTGAGTCCAACCATTCCTATCAAACACTAAACCATGTCCCTCAGCACCTCGTCTACTTGTGCCTTAAACACCTCCAGGGAAGGCGAATCAACCCCCTCCCTGGGTAGCCTCTGACAGTGCCCAATGANACCCCAGGATTCGAGGAGCGGTCTCACCAGTGCCGAGTCCAGAGGGAGAAGAACCTCCCTGGCCCTGCTGGTCACACCGTTTCTGATCCAAGCCAAGATGCCATTGGCCTTCTTGGCCACCTGGGCACACTGCTGGCTCATGTTCAGTCGGCTGTCGACTGAATATTATATCTATATAATGTGTGTGTATGCACACATCCCTAAAACTGTGAAGGGGAGCAAGAGGACACTTTCCAACCATCCTGGGCTTTAAGGCAGCCAAACCACTCTATGGAAGCAACACAAGACTCACTTACTCAAGGAAGGATGCATGGGTAAGGAACATCTCTCTCTTTCAGCAAGGAAGCTCCTCTCAAACAGTTAAAAGCTTCACTGACATCTGCTCAGCTGGGCCAGGAGCCCTGCATGGGCCTCAGTCCACAGACCCTGCAGGCGCTACCTGCTGCAGCTGGGGGTCCCATTAGCCACCAAATCATGATTTCCCTGTAATCTATTGCTTTCCACTTAGGAGTGCTTAATCCCCTTTTAAACAAATTGCTGTGGCCGCAGCGCCTCAGCGCTCAGCAAACAGGCTCAGCCCCCGGCTGGGGTCTCAGCGATGATCCAGGGTGGATTTGACGTGCTGCTCGCTCCTGCTTGTGCTGGTGTCGGGGTCCCGTGCCTCCCCGTGGGATGTTTGTGTTTGAAGAGGGGCTGGAGAAACAGTTGCCCCTTGGATCATTCCACTCCAGCCCCAGGAGCAGCTCTCCCCTGGTGGGAGGTGTCCCTGCCTATGGAAGGGATGGGAACTGGGAGGGCTTTGAGGTCCCTTTCACCCCAAACCATTCTGATTCTGCGATTGGCATAAAGAACAGAAGGGAAAATGCCAAAAGTCAAGGCACAAAAGCGAGCGCTGATATTTTTTCTGTGCTGCTTCATAATTGTTCATTCCTTTCATTTGGCTGTTAGGATGGCAACACGTGCCTTATTTTCATAGCTAATTAAAAGTCAGAGATTGAAAAATATTCACCTTTGCTTTACTGTTAATTCGTAATGGCAAACACTTAAGAGAAGTAAAACATCCTCTGCCCACCTGCCCTCAAAGGAGCTGTACCAGATCTCTGAGCTGTTAACGTACAATTTGCTGCATTGCTAGAGATATTTTCATAAGGAGAAAGTCAGTCCTAAAGGTTTACTGTGTTTAAAGAGTCCATTTACAATCCATACAAACCTGTACAATAAATAACCATCTTCAGGGCGACTGCCTGTCTCTGCCGGCTCTGCTCAGGCTCCTCCAGCACTACAGCTAAATTCGCTGCTGGGAAAAGAGTTCGCACCAGACACTGGGTCCGGCTGACATTGCTGAACCACGATGAGGCCTCGTTAGGATTCATCAGAGCAGGGTGGACGTGGAGCCCTCTGCGTCCGGTGGGCTGGTGGGGAACGTGCTGGCATAAAACTTCTTCTGGGAGCGCAAGAGAGGAGTCTGGGTGTCAACGTCGCGGCAGGCGTTGCGTTTAAGGGAGAGGAAGATGTGCTGGGTCCAGCCGTACACGATGCAGTTCAGGAGCCCCTGGGAAGCCGCTGTCAGAGCCTGGGAGAGACCACAGGGGAAGATCAGGGTTCTCCTGTCAGCCAGCACATTGCGCCTCCCCACCAGGCTCTCCAACCCGGCACCTTACGCCAAGCCTCCCACTGCCAGCAGGGTTTTATCTTTCTGCATCCCCTCCTGATAAAGGAATCTCACGGTTATTTTAATGCTCTTAGCTAAATGCTTCCTTGGGCACCTCAAGCTGCTGGACAGGTACATTGGAAGCTTTCATAAAAAGGGAATAAACTGAACTCTGGGGATCCCTTCTAGTCCTATTTTCTACTATGAGGTTGGCTACTGAGACCTCTACAAGCCTGTGAAAAACACAAAAGAACTAACAAAGACCTTTGCCAACCAGAAACAACTTATGATCCTTGTGGCTATGAACACATTTCATAGATCAGAACCAGCAAACATTCACTTTTCTGTCCAAGCAGAGAAGACAAACCCCAGGAGGTCGCGGAGGACAATATTTACCTGTAGAATCAGAAGAGCCATGTAGATTTTGCTGTTTGTGGACACCGTCAGCTTCAGTATTCCAAGGAGGACGGCTGTGGAAAGGGATGGGCACAAGGGTATGGCTTTAGCCTCACCTCTTTGGAGTTTCCTATATCTTAGGAGAATGTGGAAGTAGCTCAGCTCTCTGCTCACCTGGGGCCCAGCAGCAGAAGAACGCGACGGGGTAGAAAACCACCCGCTGTTCCACCATCTTAATCATGGCCCATTGCTGATCCCCCAGGAATCCCGTGGAGTTCACGAACCGCTTGTACAAACCTCGGGCTTGACCTAGTATAACCTAAAAAAAGAACAAGCATATATCGTTGTTCGTACTTTGTGCGCATATTCTGATCTGGTTTAGTTCATCTAGGACTGAATCATAGAATCACAGAATGGTTTGGGTTGGAAGGGACCTCAAAGCCCATCCAGTTGCACCCATCCACCCCTCCCACTGGATCAGGGGCTCCAAGCCCCATCCAACCTGGCCTTGAACCCCTCCAGGGATGGGGCAGCCACCACTGCTCTGGGCAGCCTGGGCCAGGGACTCCTCACCCTCACAGAAAAAACATTTTCTCCATAAGATCTCATCTCAATCTCCCCTCTTTCAGCTTAATCACTTCCCCTCGTCCTGTCCCTTCACTCCCTGATCAACAGCCCCTCCCAAGCTTACTCGTAGGAGATTTGTAAGGGATTTGAGGAGCGGCCTCCACCTCACACTGATCCCCTGGGTGTGACAGTGGGTGTGCAAGGACTCTGTTTCTTACCAGAATGGCGACGAAGCTGATCAGGAAGGAAATGAGGAAGACCCCGATCCCATAGAAATGCATCACTCGGCAAACGGAGGCGCTCAGGCTCTGGGGCTCGCTGGCGGGCTCGGCCATGCCCGGGTGCATCAGGAGACACCTGCAGGGACAGCGGGCACGGCTCAGCTCCTCCGGGGGCTGTGAAGCAGTGCGGTTGCCGCAGAGAGACACGCCGAGCTTACCCGTGCTTCTGGCTGAAGTTCTGGTAGCAATTACTGCTGTTGCCCAGGCAGAACACAGGCACCATGAGGAAGAAAGGGATCAGGCTGAGAGCAGAAAGGACAAGGGCACGGTTAGTGCTTGTTGCTCCCATCCCCAACAAAACACTGCTTGGTTTTTCTCTTGTCACTATAGAGGACTTAAAGGTCATTTTTATTGACACAGCTCTGGAAGAATGTTTTCTCAGCTTTACTGACTTCAGCCCCTCCATTCATCCAGGCAACACATTGTTAAAGGGAGCACTTTCTGAGTGACACAGAAAATCATAAAATCACCAGGTTGGAAAAGACCCATCGGATCATTGAGTCCAACCATTCCCATCAAACACTAACCCATGTCCCTCAGCACCTCGTCCACCCATCCCTTAAACTCCTCCAGGGAAGGTGAATCAACCCCCTCCCTGGGCAGCCTCTGACACTGCCCAATCACCCTTTAAGTGGAATTTTTTTTCCTAATGTCCAGCCTGACCCTCCCCTGGTGGAGCTTGAGGCCATTCCCTCTCATCCTGTCCCCTGTCACTTGGGAGAAGAGCCCAGCTCCCTCCTCTCCACAACCTCCTCTCAGGTAGTTGTAGAGAGCAATGAGCTCTCCCCTCAGCCTCCTCTTCTCCAGATCGTTAATACAGTTAAAATTAACTCAGTTGGAGAGAGGCCCTTGCATCCAAACACTCTTACTCTGAGTCTGTCAGGTCACTCTGCTGTTACTGATGAACTTTACAGGTTTTATTAAAACTTGCTTCAAGAGGAGGCAGAGATCAGCAGGCTGCAGTTCATCAACCCCCCCCATCAATCTGCCAGAGAATCAAACCTTACCTAGACGAGATCGTTGCTATTCGGCCAATGCAGCTCGCATAATCTACAACCTGAAAAATCCAAAGAGCTTAATGAAATGATAATTCCTGTGCGGCCACTGATTCACAGGACCCACGCCCAGGGAGAACTTCAGCTGCTGAGGGTTCTTCATAGGCTGAAGCTGGGGAGGGGCTGTTCACAAAGGCTTGGAGTGATAGCACAGGGGGTAATGGGGATAAACTGGAGAGGGGCAGGTTTAGACTAGACAGAAGGAGGAATTTCTTCACTATGAGAGTGGTGA
>WAAB01007589.1:36013-67359 GCA_013389865.1 Piaya cayana | reverse complement strand
TCACAGCTGGTAAAGATATGGGTTGGAGGGGCTGAGGCTCCTTTCTCCCGTGCTAGAACGCCTCTGCAGTGGTTTGCATCAGCCTCTGCATTTGCAGTTTTGAACTGCTCCTTTTGAGAAATTCTAGTGTTGCCATACTGTGGGGTGGCTTGTGAGCTGGCCTGAAATATTTTCTGAATTCTCTGTGCCAAGTTCCACCCATGGCTGTACTGCCACATGCCAAGAATAACATCCCTGACTTCAACAGCACCCGACGCTTTGTTGAAACTGAGCTCGGTAAAGTTGAAAATTTGATGCAAAAAATAGCTCAGCATGTAACCTTTAATATATTCTGAGTTTAGAGCTCTAGCGTTGATTTCTTAAACGTGCAAATAAGTGACCATATGGCTAGAGCGCAGTTATGTTAAAAACAATCTATTTAAGGAACAATTCCTCTTCAAGACATCATTTGCTATAGCTGCCTTTTGGCGTTGCGTTTAATATGTGTTTTCTGTCACAAATATAAACGAAGATATTCCCTCTGCAGTTTCCTAGAAAATATTACGTATGCAAAACATATGGAATTGTTATACAAGTTGCAGAGATCATAAATGTTGGCTAGTAATGTAGCTGCATGCCTACTAATGAGATATTTAATTCTGGCTGACATGTAAACCACTTCTAATACTCTAGAATTACGTAATAAAAAAAATATTTGGCTATTTATCTTTAATGATTAAACAAAGAGTCCAGTATACTGAAAATAAGTATATGGAGTTCAGTACTTCCCAGTAAAGTAATCTTTTCACCAAAATACTTCTGGCAGCTGTCTTACTGATGCTGAAGGCAATTCTAGTGTCTTACAGAAAGTCCTCACTGGTTCACCCTTTAGGGTCCAAATGGCCCAGCAATTTAGATTTTATGTCAGTTTTAATTAAGCGCAACAGCAAGAATGTGAGCATGGTTTATTAACTTATCAAGAAAGGGAAGCTGCAGACACATCTGTCTCGGCTGAAGATCTCATGAAGCATTGGAGGCACTCGGTCTGATGCAGACACAGTAGACTAGTGCCTGAGAACTTTGACAGACACCACGGTAACCACTTGATAGTATTTAATCTCAGTGGCTTTAGTGTAGCCAAATTAAATTGAACCTTAATATGAACCTGGAACCATTCACCCCCGCATCTCTCATAAATGAAACTGCATTCAACAGGTATTTATAGCATCCTTGGAAAGGGAGAAGGAATAATGGAGCTTTTCTCTGTCATTCGTATTTTAAAATGTTGCTAGAAGAGTGACTCGGGTAAAAGTGAAAAAATATGTTCCTAGACAAAAGGTAAACAGAAAGTAAGAGAAGAAAGCATACCCTAGAAAAGGACTGTTCTTAAGTTTTTAATGTCTTAATTGATCAATGATTGTATCTTGATAATGCAGAATAGATAGTTATAAGGATGGTCATATATTTTACAGCTTTTTTGTGTCTGAACATTGTATATATCAGGCACTCATGGGAAATACAGCTTTTGAAAATAGAAATGTTAATCTAATTTTGTGTATGTCCTAAATGTTTATAGACACCAAATCATGTTTCTTTTGACAGTTTTGATACCGAGAGGCAGCAGACTTGACTTTGCTTTGCTCCATCTTCAAGGAGAACTGATCTTGCTACAGCTGAGATATAGTGATTTAATTATTTACTTGTTTGCAGTCACCAACCTAAAACATGCTTTCCTTGAATCTGTATCTACCTGGTGGGGAGATTTTTCTTTTTAACCATTGAGTTTTGATGAGCTACAGAATTTCAGTTTTGAAATAATACTACATTGGAAAACAAAGCAGAGGCATGAATAGCAAGTAGCAATTACTCTTTGAGAGAAGTCTTTACTGACTGCTACCCCTAAAGTCCTTTATTGTTGGTATTGCATCTTGAGAGTTCTTTAGCGTCCAATTATAAATTATGCTTATCACACAAGTAGTTGTATAGCTTAAAAATTCCAGAGGGGGGGTCTACAGAGTCTGCTGCCTGAAATACTACAGTTTCCATAGAGGAGAGGCAGGAATTTGGCAGTGGTTTATGCCACAGGTTAAATCAGGTGAGGAATATATTTGCTGTTGTGCTGATTCCAGAGCCTTCTTGAATAGCGTTGGTGAGAGGCTTTGAACAGAAGCTTCATAATGTCCCTACAACTCATTTCTGTGGGCCTTCTGTTTCAAGACTCAGCTGTAATAAAGCTCTTGGGGGCTAAGAATAAGATTTGCAATGTCTTTAAATGAAGTTATTAAGTTGAATTATGGCCCTTCCTCCTATTTTGTTTATTTGCCCATTTAATAACCTAAACTTTATTAAGTGTTTAAATCAAATGCCTACATTTTACTAAAGCGTTAAGAGAGTGATTGATAGGATAAAGAGTTGTCAGGCTACTGGAAATAAAAAGCAAAAAAAACCCTGTTCATTTTTCAAGGTTTAGTGCATATTTTCTTCAGTTTTAAAAGATGACAGTGTAATAAAGAAGGTGCAATTAAAGCTAGAGAGGATTCTCATTTGTTATTTATAGAGAATTATATTTTTATTACTACAAGATTCCTTTACTGGATAGACTGGAATAGGTCCATTGTGAAGGGACACAACTACCTGAAAGGAGGTTGCAGAAAGGACGGAGCTGGGCTCTTCTCCCAAGTGACAGGGGACAGGACGAGAGGGAATGACCTCAAGCTCCACCAGGGGAGGTTTAGGTTGGACATTAGGAAGAAATTTTTTCATGGAAAGTGTCATTGGGCACTGGCAGAGGCTGCCCAGGGAGGTGGTTGACTCGCCTTCCCTGGAGGTGTTTAAGGGACGGTTGGATGAGGTGCTGAGGGACATGGTTTAGTGATTGATAGGAATGGTTGGACTCGATGATCTGTTGGGTCTCTTCCAATCTGTTTATTCTATGATTCTATGATTCTATGACACATTCTTTGTAGAGCAATGCCAAACAATATATACCATATTTCTAAGTAATGGAATAAGGACACTTTCGAAATGTGCTGCAGCAGTGACCTTACCAACATTGAATGCTGACAACGAATCTATTAAGAAGTTTTTCATTGTTGAGGTTTATACAGTTGTTTCTACAGCAGCCATCATTTCTTGTTTCTCAGTGAGCCCAAGCTTGTAAGCGTAGCAGCTGGGCTTTCATTAAGGAAATGTTTATGAAACGTGGGAAAAAAATGCTAGAAATAAGAGTAGGGCCTAGAGGTAAGAATGAGATATGGAACAGCTACCAGATGGCTGCAGCTTCAGAGCAATGGCTCTCTTCTCAGATTTGGTGAACAATAATTTCTGTCTTGTCAAATGAAATTTGAATTTGGTGATGAGGAAAAGGTGATTTGGCCACCGATGCTACTACATTCAATATCACTTTCAGATGTTCTTCAGCTGATTTATAAGGAGGGAAGGACTGTGCTCTAGAGATGCAAGCTGAAAGCAACATTGGACATCACCATGTACCACTGAAGTCAGAGATATTATCATGAATCTCTGTGATAAACTGTGTAGTCCCTATTATAGACTAGAGCTGTTAGATGTCAGTACTTTCGGGAACGGTCTAATCCAATGTTTTTAAGAAACTTTTTGGGACATCTTGAAGCAAGGTCAAGTATCACTGTTGTACTCGTGTCTGTACAGTTATAAATTTACCTTTATGAGCTGATTTTCCACATTGAATCTAGTAGATTCTCATATTGAATACAGACTACTAGAGACCACACTGACCTGCACCTGAAGCCAGAAACAACTAATAGAGAAAAGACTTTTTCCTTACCTTTTCTTTCTTATATTCTGCCTTGCCATTTCCTTAGTGCTACAATCAGTTTTCTTGCATTGCCAGGTTTTCTAGCTCTGTGATCATGCCTATGTGAGAAACTGAGACAACAAGAAGTCCCGGCTATGCTTAAATATTTCCCTTTGCCTCTTTTGTATTTGATTCTATTGCTCTCCAAAATGCTTCTTTCCACTGCTATTTTATTATAAGAGTTCTGCATCCACATTTCAGTTTAATTTTCTTTGGGCCAATGAAATAAATCCCCATTTGTCACTGAGGAAATTACAAAGTCAGAATCTGAAGAATGATTGTTAGCTTTATAATGCCAATATTTCAGTTTTTATCATTGATTGTCCTTGTTAACTGGCCCAGAATTATGTGACCAAGCCCTATACGTATATCTTGGATTAAAAGAAGGCGGCTTTTAACAGTAGAATAAGAAAGAAGGTATTTCCTTCTTGATGACTTCTAATAGTCTTGTAAGGTTAAAAGAGCATCCCATTAACAAACAGGGTCCTACCCTATGCGTGAAGTGAATAAAGCAGCAGATAGAAGTAACAAAAATGGGTAAACAAATTTGGGGAGGACTGCAGTATGTTGCTAGGGCAGCTGTAACCGAGAGGGAACCACAGAGTTTGAGCTGTGAATCCCAGCTCTTAATTTGACCCTCTCTCTGCTCTTAAGAGTACTGGGATTCCGAAACTTTTGACAAAACATTTAATCCCCAAGTCCCTGCTTCACATCCTGTTGCAGAAATCCAGTTATCTACCCTAAGGCCCTCTGCTTATTAGGCCCTTGTTGGCCTCATCAGTCATTTGATCTCTTCCCATCTGGATTTAGTAGTTGAAGAGGGTCTGCTGACTCTGATTTACCAGGATGTAAAGAGAGAACCTACTAACATGTGATATTTTTTTTCTTTGTAATACATCATTTTTTTTTGTCTTGTTTCCTCTGTCAGAGGTAGTTTAGTGTTTCCCATTTTGGATGGTAAATTCCCTGCGGTAGATGTCACCTACTTCAGCATTTGCTTCAGGAGTGAGTAGAGGGAAGCTGTCATTTGGCTGGAGGCTATTCCTGGGTTGTTAGCATCTTTCAGTGTCTGTGGGTCACCATTATTTAGACCTTGGAAAGGAGCATGGTTTGATAACACCTATGATTTACTGATAACGGTGCCTGGATGTCACTGAAAATGCCAGCAGTCATTTATGACCCCATCAGGGGAATCAATGAAAAAGTCTGCAGTTTGCAATTATGAAACTGTGGGAAACCTCATTTCCTTAGTTCTAAGCATTGTCCTATTGTTATTTGCTTTCATATAAAGCAAAAGAGTTGCAATTTCTACCCTCTCAAGGACATACAGAAATGTGCAAACCAGACCTGCTTTGCCTTTGTTATGTTCCTAAGCCTTTCAGTGAAGATTGGTAAAGCATTTATGCCTCAATCTTTGCTTTCTTTAAATAATTACAGCAAATATTTGCACTCACTGAAGTAATATAGGATCGTGTTTGTTCCCTGGAAAGATTTTTTCTTATTAAAAACCTCAATAACATAATTCTTTTCATGACATTAATTTCCAGAACAAAGCCTCTTTACTAATACTAGGCTGTCTCTTTAAAATATACTTCCCTATTATCCAACAATTTCCCAAGTGATTGAATTGCCCTCATGAATTATACTGAACTCAACTTGCAGTTCATATTCATATTTATCTAGGTAACAAGATCTCTTTATTTCACTAGTGGATTAATTCAGTATGATCCACATATGAGAAATAAAACCTATAGGTCTGATTTCTTCCTAAAACTTGAAAAAAGGGATAGTAGCTATGAGATACACCTTGATTAATTCTGGGTTTGCACAAATTCCACTGCCTGTAGTACATTAGTCAGAGGGAAGAATTTTTGAACCCCANAAGGGATAGTAGCTATGAGATACATCTTGATTAATTTATGCATTTTGAATTTTTGAAGCCTGTTCAGCTGTTATACCCAAGTGTGAAGAGTAGGGATGTAAAAATGTGGGAAATGCGAAGAAGGTGGGCAGTCGGAACTTATCTTAAAATAAGAACTCCTAATGAAGTGGCAGTAGCTTAAAGCAAGTGCATGGAAATGTTTCTTTTCCCCAGCACAATGTATAATTGAGCTATAGAGCTTGTTGACAGAGTCGTATTCCTGACTGAACCGAAATCATGGGCAGAAGGTCAGTCTGTGGCTAATCGATGAAAGGAGAATATGCAGTTTTTGACTTTAAAAATCTTGTTGTAGGTGTCAGAAGCTTGAAATGGCAAATTCTACTTCACAATACCCTGATTCTTGTGTTCTGCTTAAAGTAACCACTTTGTCGCTGCTGGAAACCAAAGTTGAGGTTGAGGGACTTTTTTTTTCCCCCTTGTATTGTCCTTAAATGTTTTTTTCTTACTGTGTTAAATTTGGGGTGTCACAGTGTCAGAGGGTGACCCGCCAGAGCAAATGCAACACAAGCTGTAGGGCTAGAGCCCTTACCCTGTAAGAAGAGGCTGAGAAGTTATCAGGGATTGTTCAGCATGGAGCAGGGAAAGCTTTGGGGGGACCTCGCAGTGGGCCCCAAGTACCTACAAGGAGTTTATCAGGAATACCAAGCTAGAATCTTCACTACAGTGGATGTTTCAAGGATGAGAGACAAGGTACAAGCTGAAATGAGGTTTTGAACTGAATGTAAGAAATAACTGTGAGGGCTGTCAAGTAATGGTGCAGGTTGCCCAGAGAGGATGGGCAACCTCCTGGGAGTTTTATAAGACTTCGTGGGTAAAAGCTCTGAGAAACCTGCTCTGGTCTCATAGCTGACCCTGCTTCAAGCAGGGGATTGACCTGAAGCCCCTTCCTACTTGGATCATTCTGTGTTGCTTTGTTCTATCCTAAAAAGGTCAGATGTCAGGCTTGCTTTCTTAGAGACAAAGTAGTCTTTTGAAATAAGAAAACTGAGTGTCTAAAATATGCTTGTGCACCCGACGGAACTGCTGGAAAACCTGTTCCTTTCTTTTGGAAATAAGTTTGCTCTCTAAAAGAACATTCTGTACCTGATTCTTGTTTCCAGGGTTTTAGAAGTCTTTTTTTGCAGTTGAGAGTTTTGACAGCTTTCGTTTCAAGTTTGCATTCAGCCTTTAATGGTTGCTGTAATTTCACTTTTAAACAGCACGATTCTTCAAAGCCAACGGTGAAACAGCATCAGCCGAGGTCTGTCTGGTGATCACGAGGGGTTCTCAGTGGCTCGTTTCTTCAGCTGTCATTTGTCAGAACACACTCATGTAATCTTAATGAACAATGTGCAAAGCCATTAAAAACTCAATTACGGCTTTCTTTTTTACTGCAGACGTGAGAAAATGCAATCATAAAGTGCTGATATGTAAACACAATAGCCACCATCTGCTACAGAGTAGCATTTCATCTCCAAAAAGAGAGTATATGTTGCAGATGCATCAATAATAGGACGCTTATCAAGGCATCATTATGCACCAAGCAGGGGAAAAATTGAAATTTATGGCCAGCTAGAGAGCACTTCATGGTTTAATTCCCCAATTTTCAGTGGTATGTTTAATAACTATGAGAGAGCGCCGGTTTATGTTCCTGCCATTTGAAAGGATTTTTAAAAATGAATTTATTTACCGTCTTCCATTCTCCTTGCTTCTGACTGATCTGAGCATAACGCGCTAATTTTTTGTTATTCAGGGCAAAACCGGCAAGATATTAATCTAACCTGTTGATACAAGAACACTAAATTTAATTGACTTGATAATCAATCTGCTTTAATGAACATATGCTTCTGTGTCCAATAAATATAACAAATAACTTCTACAAGAAATAGGTATTTCCACCCCTCCCGCCAATGATCTTGCTGATTGAGGCAAAAAAACCAATGAGGCTAAATGATTCTTTTTCTGCTTCTATTATTTTTCAGAATTAGATATGCAATGGTCTAAATAAGAGTTTATCCACGATACTTTTTTTAAAAAAAAGTTCAGATTCTTGCTTGGAGACTTTTAAGTGGCTTTCAGCCATCCAGTGATCAGTAATTTCCATTTGCGACATGTTAATTCATTCTTTATATGGGTAGAAAATATGACAAGTGTTTTGTTGGTGCCAGGCCAGAGTGTATCTCTTTTGTTTGCACATATAAGCCTAGAAATTGAGGATATGTCCCATCAGCTTCAATTCTGAGTTCGAAGGCTGTCAGGCTCTAAATCACAATGTCAATTTTTATTAAGGATAATAAGGAAAACCACACGTGTCCTTAAACACTATTTTTATTTTTTTTTTTTCCTCATGGGAGCAATTTTCATGATCTCTCACCTACCTCTAAGTGATATATCTTGCCCAGACAAGCTTCACTGGGCATGGACATTTATAACAGGGCAGTGGATCTCAGCTGTTGATCTTGGAGAATGCAGAGCAATCTTCTGAAGATCTGAGATGACAGGGGACAGGATCCCATTCAAGTTCACACTGCAAAAGAGGAAAATGAAAATGGATACCGATGGATGTGTTTGGAGGCCGGTTTATGGAACAGAGGGTACAACTTCTTCACAACTTAATTCTAAAGATGGACTTATTCTCATATGCAATGTAAGTTATAGTCTTGCTGAAACTCTGAGCAGGCCAGAAGCGTTGTGCACCATGTCTTCAGTAGCCAAGGGGAAGAATTTGCTGAGGAAGATGCTCCATGAAGCATCTGTAGAAATAAGGAATGTGGTTAGTCAATGACAAATTGATTTAAACAAGGTATGAGCACTTTTCCCTGGCAGAGGTGACACTAAAACTGGATTTTTCATCCTTCCCCGCGTCGTGTAAAATAATAACTTTTATTGGGACTTTACTGGAGGCAGTTGCATTTTTATAGTATATTCTGCTGTATTTCTAGGCATGCTGTATTAAAAAAAAATCCTAAGCTATAAATAAGAAGCTATGAATAATTTGCATATGACAATTGTTTGCAAGGCTATCCTTTTTGGTAACTAAGACTAATTATTTTAAGTGCTTTATCGTTGAAAGATATTCAACTTGTGTTGTCAGTCGTTCAATCCAGGCTCCGTACTCTAGAATTGTCATCCGTTGCATAAAAGGCCATTGTCATCTCATGAATAGCTTGTGATTCATTTTTTGTGGGTGGCAAAAATAAAATTGCAATTATTGCTTTGAACCTTTTATAAAAGCTGATGTTTTTACTCTGAGAGGAAAGCTCGATATTTCACAGGAGAGTCTCTAAAAGTGAAACGGTCCCTAACTTTTCCTGGTGCTGTGTTAGTACAGCTTCAGGGTAGCTTTTAGGGTAGGAATCCATGTTTTATCCAAACACAGAGGAAAGATGAAAGCTAAGAAAGATACCCAGAAGTCACGTGCCTTACGGTCCCATCAACGATGGTGCAAAAATCAATTTTTGTAGGTTCTTACCCAGTCTCGCTGGCACTCGGTCGAAAGACCTTGTGGATGCAGAGGAGCTCAGCTTTCCATCTCTGAGCATTTTAACTGACTCTACGATCATCCTCAGGTATGAGATGTAGCAAAGGTAAAACTTGTCTTTGTTGTATCCTGTGCTTCCTCAAACCGGCACTCAACTGCTGCAAGCACTGTGTTTCATAGAGGCTGCTCTGCTCCTTTATACCACAGGACTGTTATTCAACAGTTTTACAGTGCCTTTCCTCCTAGATTAACAGCAGGATCGTCTTATGAGTATTCTAACTTTATTTGTAAAGGATGGTAAGGCAGACTGAATGTACTCACAGAGAGTTTGGATGTGAATCTTATAATTAGTTTTAGAGACTAGACGGTCAGGTTTCCATCCTGCTGCTTTAACTCTCCAGCCATGCTACCTCTCTAAGCCTGTTGGCAATGGTGCTTTCTCATAATAAATTACCTTAGGTCATATAAACAGAATCCAAATCTCAGTTTCTTAAAACTAAGTTTATTTGGATGGTTTTTAAGAATAGTATGTATACAGCGTACTCTCTGAAGAAGGGAATTTTGTAGTTGACTGGGAGCAGAATTAGATTAACAGCGAACACTTGTCAGGACTCCATTGTAGGCACGTTGGTTATTAGAGAGAAACTGAAAAGTTTGGATTCAGCTCATACGTTTCTCCAAATCCTCGGCATGAATCTGGAATTTCTTGATTTGGGATCACTTTGATTTTAAAAGGAAAGATGGGATTGCCAGGAAATATCTTGCCTATCAATTTTTGTGTTTTTTAGCACAGTGTCTTCCCCAGCTTTGCTTGCATGGTGCTTGAATTTTCCAAGGTCGCTATAATCTGTGATTTTTTTTTTTTTTGAAAGGTTGACTTCCTTCCGCATCCGTGTTTTTCAATCCTTTACAAAATGCACATATGCATATAAATTAAAAATATAAACAAAGCAGTGTGTGTTGGGGGGGATGTTTGTTGAAGTTACTGTTATTGATATAAATTTAGAATCTATGACCGTTCACTGCACAGAATTGATCAAAATCTTTATCTAGCTCCTCCGAGTGGCACACTGCTACAGCATGGACTAGGGAAAGTCAATAGGTTAGAAGTGAGGCAAGACTTTTCAAACTCAATCTTCTGTGAACTGCAAGAAGCCAGCAGAGGAATATGTTTGTATCATGCTTTGGCAGCAGCATCAGAACTGAGAATGTCAAGAGGGCTGCATTTGATTAAAAATTATCATGCCTAGCTGCTGACACACAGATTTTCTTCCCCTCCCCCCCAAACTTGGTATTTCTTCAACTTTTTCTGAGTGTCAGTGTGTCTACACACATAAAAGAGATCCTTTAAACAGAATTGAATCAAATAACTCTCATAATATTTTTCCCTACTGCTAAAATTTGTCACCTTGATGCATCTGTGAAGAGATGAGTTGAGACACAATGTGCTGTAAAATAACTGCTTGATGAATCAAAATGCGAGTTCAACTTCAAGTGCCGTGGGTAATACTATGTAAGCTTGCAGGTTAATAAATTCATAAATTGCCTTAGTATATATTCCCCCTCCCTAAATTCAGCCTCCCCTTCCCTCCTAGAGCAGTAATTGTCTGTGTTGCATTATTTCTAGTGGAGATGTTGTTATGCTAACAAGCCTAATTCATTTGGGCTCTGAAAATTATGTTTTTCTTAACACATTACAACTCCCAAAAGTTTACAGTACCAAGATTCCAGGTTTACAGGAACAGATTGGCTCGAAGTGGGCAGTGGTCATGTAGGCAAACACTAGCTGAGAAGCTGATAGTTTTTGTATTGACTATGGGGACAGGACTGTGTGTGGTAGGAGAACCTTGTTACTGCTCGAAGTGTGAATATGCTTTTGTTTAGAGTTGACTGTTTTATCAAAGTTATAAACTAATAAAAGCAATGTAGGTTTATTTTTTTAAGTTATCTAAAGTGCTTCTGTTTGGCCCTGAATCTATTTGTATATACTCTAAAATTTTAATATCCTTTGTTTCTGTTACCTAACAACTAGCATAAAATAGCTAGTTTGAGTTCTCCAGATCAGTGTTTTGTTTTCTGGCTTTCTCCTTGGCTTTTCTAATGGAACTGGTTTTGTTGAAAAAGCCAAGCAAACCCACTCTCTCTACTCTTTCTGCTTTCTTCGATAGGCTCCTTCATGATGGTGAACAGCTCCGGGCGGGCATCTGGGCAGAAAGCTCACTTGCTGTTGCCTACTTTGAAGGAAAACGACACACACTGCATCGACTTCCACTATTACTTATCCAGCAGAGACCGTTCAAGTCCTGGCTCTCTGAATGTCTACGTGAAGGTGAATGGAGGACCACAGGGCAATCCTATATGGAACGTCTCAGGGGTGGTTACAGAAGGATGGGTGAAAGCAGAACTTGCCATCAGTACATTCTGGCCACATTTCTATCAGGTATGAGTTTGTAACATTTTTCTTCCCTTTGAACATTTGTATAGGTATGAGCTCAGCTATTGATATTATAAAACCCAAATCATACACTCTCACCCCATTTTTTTCCTATCAGAATGAGTTTATATATAGCAGGTTTATATCAAGAGGGTTGGTTGTATGGGTGTCTTGACATATTTTTTCCCGCCTCACCCATTTTCTTCAGTTATTGTCAAGTCACAGAGTGGATAGACTGCTTAATTGGCGACTTCAGGCCCCTTTGTTTATCATTGGCACATAAACAGACTTATATCAGCACTTTCCACGACACTATGTAAATATAAATACAACTGGGTGTCTAGATGCGTTGCTGTGTCTCTGCATAAATTTTCCTGAACTGTTTTTGGCCCTTGGTGGGTTCCATAAGAAGGAACATTTGTTCACTCAGCTTTGCATCTTGTCTTTTTCCTGTGCCTGTATGAGGGGTGCAAGTACTACTAACAAAGCCTTGTACTGCGTTGCCAACAGGCGTATACTCTGCAGCAGATCCTCTGTCACTCTTCTTTTTAGCACTACTGGTAACACAGTTTTGTTGTTCTGTTAGGTGAATTATTTTTTTTTAGCAGGCACAGGGTTGAGGAATGTGGTAAGTTGTTTTTTCGTTATATTAAAATTTACAGCTACTTGTTAGTTGTCCACTTCAAACTTTGTGTGGTAACTTTACAGCTGCTGTTTTAGTTTTATTAGCTAAGACTGCACACAGTGGACTTGCCTACTTCTTGTTAAGTGTTGAAAGCGTGTTTGTGTCTTGTTTTATATTCAAGACAAAAAAAAAAAATGCCTTGGAAGTCATTGCACCCTAAACCTTGCAGGAAAAGCTGATGTATCTACGATACTAATAAAAGACATGAGTGAGATAGAATAAAAACTATAGTCATTCCTATGAAAAGGCAGCAAATAGTCTGTGGGTTGAAAACAGCAGGTAGAAAACTGTGATTTTTCTCTTTTTTTCTTTTTTTTTTTCTTTAATAACTTGATAGGAGGTCTATAAAATCTGAGCTGAAGCAGCATACTTTAATGCGCTGCCTCTGAAAGAGAGTTGGGGATATCAGCAGAATACATAGAGCACAACATACAGTGTGAGTGAAAGGAATAAAGAGATGCAAATGCATGGAAAGTGGTGTTTTAAGAGCTGTGCACAACTTATCACTTGTTCTGAAATCATATTACTCCATTCATAGCAACATGAGCCTGGTTATGAAGCAGAATTTTCTTGGTAGTAGGTGCTCCGCTGAGATGACAGAGATGATCTTTCACCTAGGTAATCAGTGCTTGAAAAACCTGGAAAAGACGCTCTGATCTCTCACTGTGAGATCCTACTCTTAGATATACCAATAGCAGACTTTCTGAGCCTTCCTCGCTCCTTTTGCAAGTTCTCTTGCAGGTCAAGTTTGCTTTTCCCGAGGAAAAAAAAAAATCCTTTCAATCAAATAATTTTTCACTGCAGCACAAAAATGAAGAAATTGGAAGCGAGCAGTAACTGCCTAGGAGTAGTTCCTTCCTAGAAAAACCAAGGGTTTTCTTTTTTTGCTATTTGACCCTACGCAGGACAGGAGTTGGACTCGATGACACTTGTAGGGTCCCTTCCAGCTGAGGACATTTTATGGTGAACAGGGGTGATTTTTCCTTCTCCTTATGTTTGTATTCTTATTCTTTAAGTGTGGCTTTTAAGATTTGAGAACTATGCCTCTATTATGAGGGATGTAATAGAGTAATCTACTCTCAGACTGTGATTTTTACAAACCGTCTTCTCCTGGTGGTTGCAGTCCTCTACATTCAATCAAGTCATCTTTTTTAAAAAAAAGGAAACTTGAGGCTTGAAGAAGTGAAGAGGAAAACACAGTGAAGGGCATAGACAAAATTATTGTTATTTGGCGGCCTAAAGTATCAATTCTGGCTGAAGGAGTCTGGAAGTGGCAGGATGACAAGAGCTCGAGTGTACAGTTGCCTAGGGAGGGTCTCATTTCATCCTCACAATCTAGCATGTGCCATTGGAGTATTATTTGTCAGCTTTAAATCAAAACTTCATACCTAGAGAATGCTTTGTACACAGGAGTCCTAAAAATTGTGTTTTGTGTTTCAAAAGCACCAGGTAACACAGGGAAAAAAGGAGCATTTTTCCTACACAAGTGAAATCTGCATTAGGTAATCTGTGGGTTATTCTCTTAATACACAGAAGCCACCCCACCCTGAACTGCAATGTGCATTGAAAATTCAGTCAGGCAATAGATCTGAAACTATCTGCCCTAGGTCTGAGGCTTTGACAGGTACTTTGAGCTCTGGAGGGCTGACTAGCAGAAAACTAGTAACCGAGCCGGTTGCCAGAGGTCATGTTTTAGGTCCGGCAGTTCAGTGTGAGGGTTATCCAAGTTGTCTGGATTCAAAAGCACTCTGCTGTGATATAAACGTGGGGCTGGTGGAGATTTATAATGTCTACCCTAGAGTTACTCGTACTTGGACTCTCAGCCTGAAAATGTATAGCGAGAAAAAGCTATAATAGCACTTGGCGAAAGGTAATACATGTAATCTTGAATTACTGCTCGCCATAAGGATGAACTTAGTCCCAGAATGCACCAAGGGCAGCGCTAGAGCCTGCCAGGAAGAGTGTTTTTGATGTATAGCAAGGAACGTTATTGATCCCTGCCTGAAGAAAACTGTTGTACCACAACAGATGAGCCAGGCTATGTTGCTAACACAGATATTGTGGGTATTATAGCAGCAGTGAAATGTAGGCTTGTTTATTGGTAAGGAAACGCGATATGGCTCGGTATTTGCAGTTCTAGGGAGCTTTTAGGAATCTTTTCCAGAATTAAATCTTTGCGTTTAGTCATCTGTATTAATTTCTGAGAAGTTCCTTAAATGTAAAGCAGTCCTGAATGCCTATATCTCAATCATTAAACTACATTTCTGACTGAAGTTAAGAGAACATCTGAGATATTTAGTGTGAAATTTGCAGAGCTAGGCTCAATTAGCATGGACTCCTGCCTTTTCCTCCTGGTGGGTCCCAATTCCCTGTTTTAGGGAAAACAAGTGTTCTTTTGTGCTTCTCACCGTGATAGGGCTGATGTGCTGCAAAACCAACAGAAAAGACTACATTGTGTAAGTCTGAACTGGGAAATAACAAAAATATCTGAGTGCAAAACATAAGAGATAAAATAGTCTGTCAAAGCAATATTATGTGAATTGAGGGCAGTAGTAGAATGGTTTGGGTTGGAAGGGACTTTAAAAGCCCATCTGATTCCAACTGCCACACCAGGGGCAAGGACTCCTCCCACTGGATTTTTTCACTGGATTCTAGAGCATTTCAAGCGGTTTTTGAGGAGCTGACTTGGTTCTTCCAGGCTTAAGTTATATTTTCCTGTACTAAATAGACTGGATTTGTCTGTAATCAACAGAGGACAATTGTCCGTGTTTTGGTGCTTATTTTGCCCTGCACTAATAGCTAACGCCAATGCCTTGGAGAACTTTTCTTTCCGAGTTCTCGGCTTGCAGGAGATATATGAATTAGTTCCTTGTGGTTTATAGCTTCTCACAAATGCAAAACCAATATAGGATTTTGTAGCTGTAATGTTGCGCTTTAATTCAAATCTGAAGGGAGTCGCAGTAGTGGCTTACATGACCTTCCCAGTAACTGTAATTTTTATCATGAATGACATTTTATTTCTAAAATAAATTATAACTTCCATACTAAGGACTTGCATTATACTCTTACTTTATACAGTCCATAAAAAGCCTATCAAAAACCTTGATAACACAAAAGACTTGTTGTTTTTTGGATGATTTTATGTTACAGAGACTTACTTCCTCGTACAGCTTTTTTTTTTTTGTCCATCATCCTCTGGAGTTGAACTTTTTGTGTGCACATTGTTAGCAGTTGAGCTCTTCATAGTTTATATATTCACCTTTTAATTTTTACCCTCAACATCTTTTTATGATATCTTTTTTTTCTAATGGATTTTGGAAGATGTCACATTTGGATGTGTGTTGGATTGGGGAGAAGATCCTTAGGAAGTCATGGAAACATGAGCAGGAACTACATTCTGGAAGCCCAAATGCAAAATAAAAATTAACAGCAATTCTCCATTTGTGAATAGCATATTGCTTTGCTTTCATAGCAAGGGCATGTTGCGATCACAGTTTGAACAGTTGAATCTTCTACTGTATTAAGTCTTCTGGTGAAGGCAATGAAGAAGCTACACAGTCACAGACTGGGAATACTGGCTTTTATTTAGAATGAAAATAGGTGTTGAAAACTGGTTTTAATTAGTTAACTTTGTGTTCTAGTAATGAATTTATATGTTACAAATTACTGAAATGCTTTCCCCCACAAAACAAGTAGCTGCACTAGACTCCAATGCTACTCTCATCTTAATAACTGTGCCAGCTGAACATGTTAATTAACTCTGTCCTTGAAAACATTATCGTGTAGTGATGCAAAAACGAGCAATTTAGTGCAATCTGAATATTAGTAAGAGGGAATGAAACTGGGGATGTCCAATTCAAATGCACCCATTACATTTCCACCTATTCTTTTTTTTGGTTTTTTTTCCCCCCTCTTCTAAATAGCAAAGGAGAGCACTTCCTTCTTTTGGGAAGAGGTTCGCTAACTTGAGAGGTATCATCACCATGATGTTCAATAATCAGTCTGCATTTTTCATGTTTCTGTTGCAGTTTAACGTTTCTGTCACTTGTTGTTCCTTATAGAATCATAGAATATCTCAAGTGGGATGAGACCCATAAGGACCATTGAGTCCAACCCACTGCTCCTCACAGTACTACCAGAAACTGAACCAAATGACTATGAGTATCATCCAGATGCTCTGTGAGCTCTGACAGGCTTGGTACTGTGACTAATTCCCTTGGGAGCCTGTTCCAGGGAAAGTGCACCCTCTCCATGAAGGAGTTTTTCTGTTCTATTCCCTTGTGTCCTATTACCGGCCACCAGGGGAGGCGACTGGGACATTTGTACCCCTTTCTTCCCTGCCTCCTCCCTTGAGAAAGGTCCAGACTGCAATGAGTGCACAGTCTGCAACTCATGCCCTTTAATAGTTGGGCAAACTGAACCAGATTTAATACTACTATCTCCTGATTTTTTTCTGTTAGCTTATTTGGCAGCAGTTAACTCTGTTTTTAAGGATCCCTCTATCAGTTTTATTTAATCTGGGTTTTTTTGTTTCTGTACTGCTGATTTTCAGATAACCTGTATGGGGTTTTTTTGTAACAGGATACTTCAGATTAGGGCAGTTTTCCAGGTAGAATCACAAAGACGTAGGAAGAAAGAAGGTTTTGTTCATCCAGACTTCAATATCTATTCACATCTAAATTAGTGCAATACTTTCATTATCCAGGTACTTAAATAAAATAAGAAGTTCTAGATAATGCCCCTTTAATATAGAGAAGTAATACGTGTGGGTTTTAAGACTGTTCTTTCTCAGGCCATGTTATTCAATCCAGGGGAAGACAGAAACAATTTTATTGTATCTGGGAGAATCTTATCACAGTCCAGTAACTAGAATCCAGGGTCATCTGTTGCTTGCAATTTGCTTTCTAATACTGCAATGATGTGCCTGCCAAATCAAGGTTTTCTCCAGCAGAATCCATGCAAGGTTATTGATTCAGTAATAGTATTTTATCTCATGTACAGCATTCTCCAGCTTTCTGAAGCATAATAACAAGATGTCAAATGATTATCCACTTAATGTTCTTGGACTGGTGCTTAAATTGAATATAGTTGTGTATATACGCAGGGTGTTTTTTGCTCTTCCAAATGAAAGAACCGCATAGTTGTCTTGAATCCTAATGAGTCTTGCTTTAACTTCTTGTTTCCAATATCAAACTGATTTTCACTCTCTAGTATGCATGTACATACTGAATTGCCTTGGTGTCCCTTCATTATAAATTATGAAATGCCTTGAATGACTCAGACATTGGAATAAGAGCAGAATGTGGTGACTGGCTAAGTTACTAGCGTAGCTATTCTTTTTAAGAAAACTTCTTATTTTGTATTTCAGGTGATATTTGAATCAGTCTCTTTGAAAGGACATCCAGGGTACATAGCTGTGGATGAAGTCAGAGTTCTCGCCCATCCATGCAGTGAGCACTCTTTGTTTTTCTAACTGTATCAATGCGTTGCTTACCCAGCTTTGAAGTCTAAAGGAGCGATTTACCCAATTTGGTCAGCACTAAAATGTCTTATCGTATCCCTCTGAGACACCTAAAGACAATCAGCCTTGCATAATTACATAGCTCTGCAAGTTGTGCGAAAAGCAAAACTGCTCTCCGTCTGTAGCTAGCGCCAGGACATCTGTGGAAGTCTCTCTTCCTCTCATTTTGAGAACATAAAACTGATTGTTTTGTTATTTCGGAATCACATTGCTGTAGAAAACAGTCTGGAAATCTTCTGATAATATCCCATGTGATTAACTTAAGACAAAAAAAAAGAAACAAATATTTTATTCAGTCTTTCCTTGGTAAAGGACATATCCCAAAGGTGTTTCTCAACAAATGATAACCCACTATAATGGTATTAAGAATAAATTCCATTCAGACAATATGCTTGCACAAGAGTAGAAACCGATGCGAGTTGATTACTCTGTTCAAAAATATTAGTGCTGCATTTCTTCTATCACAGTCATTATAATAAGCTTCAATTTGTTTTCCATTTAAAGATATCTTGAGCCTCAGTCTGTCTTTCAGTCTGACCTTTTTTAGTTTCTCTGTGCATTCTCAGAGTGGCTTGATGTATATTTTATGTACATAGAATACAGTTTCTTCTATGTTATTTTTTTTTTACAGCTCCTCTCACCAGTTAATAGTTTTAGTAAGTCAGTGGCAGCTGCTCACAAAACAATCGTGGATCATATCAATGGAGTGGGAACAACTGGTTTTCTTGCAATATAGTATTTTGAAGAATAACTGCTGTTCAATGAGACAGACATGGTTTTGTTTGAGTTTATCAGGACGTTTCTGATAATTGCAGTATGGTTAATTGCTGTTTAACTAAATTATATTTGTATTTACCATGTGCTCATTGCTCAGGCCTTTGGGTGCATTTACTTCATTAAGGAATACTTAAAATCTGTATTAACCAGATGTTGCTGATAAGTGGTGGCGTCCAAACCGATCCCCCAAATGGTCTGTGTGTGTTCCACGGCACGTTGGGTGATGACTGATCCCTTTACTGGGAATGCGGCCACTGAACAAACTACAGGGCAAAGCCAAGCAAGAAAGTTATGGGATTTAAAACCAAGAGACAGGATACTGTGTTACAGCCCTGCTTAATCAAAGATTTAAACTGATTTTAAATCCATTTCTCTAAGTATACGCAGGTCCCTCTTCAAAATTAACTGCAGTCTTGCTGACTCAAAACCTAAATGATTCAGAGTTAACTATTGCATTTTGAACCAGTTTGCAACCTGCAGCGTACAGAACTCCTTACAAGCTGCAGCTTCTTGACTGTCTGTGTAAATGCTCCTCCTGCCTGGTTCCCAGTGGTGTTTTGTTGTTCAGTGTTGACAGCCAGCAGGGTAAATGTCACCAGAGCGTGTTCCACTGACTTACACAGGCTTTGCCC
The DNA here is from genome assembly GCA_013389865.1 of Piaya cayana. Classification (NCBI taxonomy): domain Eukaryota; kingdom Metazoa; phylum Chordata; class Aves; order Cuculiformes; family Coccyzidae; genus Piaya; species Piaya cayana. Next base: position 48,094 of record WAAB01007589.1, on the reverse strand, counting down.
CTTGTCTACATTTGTTATAACTCAAAACACAGGGACCACGAAGCTCCTGATGACCTTGGAGGTTACTGAAATTATTTGTGTTATGACTTCAATTCTGTTTTACCTTCAAAGATGACAATACAGCAGATAAAGTAAAGTATCAGCAAAAATGCAGTGAAATGTCCCTAATGACACAGTNCCGCATAGTTGTCTTGAATCCTAATGAGTCTTGCTTTAACTTCTTGTTTCCAATATCAAACTGATTTTCACTCTCTAGTATGCATGTACATACTGAATTGCCTTGGTGTCCCTTCATTATAAATTATGAAATGCCTTGAATGACTCAGACATTGGAATAAGAGCAGAATGTGGTGACTGGCTAAGTTACTAGCGTAGCTATTCTTTTTAAGAAAACTTCTTATTTTGTATTTCAGGTGATATTTGAATCAGTCTCTTTGAAAGGACATCCAGGGTACATAGCTGTGGATGAAGTCAGAGTTCTCGCCCATCCATGCAGTGAGCACTCTTTGTTTTTCTAACTGTATCAATGCGTTGCTTACCCAGCTTTGAAGTCTAAAGGAGCGATTTACCCAATTTGGTCAGCACTAAAATGTCTTATCGTATCCCTCTGAGACACCTAAAGACAATCAGCCTTGCATAATTACATAGCTCTGCAAGTTGTGCGAAAAGCAAAACTGCTCTCCGTCTGTAGCTAGCGCCAGGACATCTGTGGAAGTCTCTCTTCCTCTCATTTTGAGAACATAAAACTGATTGTTTTGTTATTTCGGAATCACATTGCTGTAGAAAACAGTCTGGAAATCTTCTGATAATATCCCATGTGATTAACTTAAGACAAAAAAAAAGAAACAAATATTTTATTCAGTCTTTCCTTGGTAAAGGACATATCCCAAAGGTGTTTCTCAACAAATGATAACCCACTATAATGGTATTAAGAATAAATTCCATTCAGACAATATGCTTGCACAAGAGTAGAAACCGATGCGAGTTGATTACTCTGTTCAAAAATATTAGTGCTGCATTTCTTCTATCACAGTCATTATAATAAGCTTCAATTTGTTTTCCATTTAAAGATATCTTGAGCCTCAGTCTGTCTTTCAGTCTGACCTTTTTTAGTTTCTCTGTGCATTCTCAGAGTGGCTTGATGTATATTTTATGTACATAGAATACAGTTTCTTCTATGTTATTTTTTTTTTACAGCTCCTCTCACCAGTTAATAGTTTTAGTAAGTCAGTGGCAGCTGCTCACAAAACAATCGTGGATCATATCAATGGAGTGGGAACAACTGGTTTTCTTGCAATATAGTATTTTGAAGAATAACTGCTGTTCAATGAGACAGACATGGTTTTGTTCGAGTTTATCAGGACGTTTCTGATAATTGCAGTATGGTTAACTGCTGTTTAACTAAATTATATTTGTATTTACCATGTGCTCATTGCTCAGGCCTTTGGGTGCATTTACTTCATTAAGGAATACTTAAAATCTGTATTAACCAGATGTTGCTGATAAGTGGTGGCGTCCAAACCGATCCCCCAAATGGTCTGTGTGTGTTCCACGGCACGTTGGGTGATGACTGATCCCTTTACTGGGAATGCGGCCACTGAACAAACTACAGGGCAAAGCCAAGCAAGAAAGTTATGGGATTTAAAACCAAGAGACAGGATACTGTGTTACAGCCCTGCTTAATCAAAGATTTAAACTGATTTTAAATCCATTTCTCTAAGTATACGCAGGTCCCTCTTCAAAATTAACTGCAGTCTTGCTGACTCAAAACCTAAATGATTCAGAGTTAACTACTGCATTTTGAACTAGTTTGCAACCTGCAGCGTACAGAACTCCTTACAAGCTGCAGCTTCTTGACTGTCTCTGTAAATGCTCCTCCTGCCTGGTTCCCAGTGGTGTTTTGTTGTTCAGTGTTGACAACCAGCAGGCTAAATGTCACCAGAGCGTGTTCCACTGACTTACACAGGCTTTGCCCCTTGTCTACATTTGTAGAAGCTCCTGATGACCTTGGAGGTTACTGAAATTATTTGTGTTATGACTTCAATTCTGTTTTACCTTCAAAGATGACAATACAGCAGACAAAGTAAAGTATCAGCAAAAATGCAGTGAAATGTCCCTAATGACACAGTAATGGAGAAAAATAACTATCTTGATGATGTTGCCATTTTTTTTGCTCTGTGAAGGAATACAGAGGCAAATAATTTTTCATTACGTTAAAAGCTCATTGACCGTGTGTNAAAATGCAGTGAAATGTCCCTAATGACACAGTAATGGAGAAAAATAACTATCTTGATGATTTTGCCCTTTTTTTTTTGCCCTGTGAAGGAATGCAGAGGCGAATAATTTTTCATTATGTTAAAAGCTCATTGACCGTGTGCGCATGAGCACTTGCAATAATAGGTCAGCCCTGTGCTCTGGAAGCTGGGCAGACCTGAGGACTAGGAGTTTGGGGTTGATGTGGCTTTACCCATCCAGGCTAAGTTACGTAGCTTTGCAGATGGTTTCTATCTACCCACCCTAGACTGCAGGCAGAAATTACTGGTATTAGCCTGCAAAACTCATGCAGTACCTTCGGACTGTCATGCAGACGGAGTTTTCCTGTAAATTTTATGCAAATTATGGATCCCCAGAAAGCATGATAATATGGAATCACTATATTTCAAGAGTTGTCAGCAAAGTGAACATGTGGTGAATGGGAGACAGAAACTAGATAGGTGTGTGTTCTCTGTCCCTGTGTCTATAGTAGACAAAATACCTGTATGTCAAGCTTCATACACACAGGCACAGATGTCCGCATCCTTTTGCAGATCTTTAATTTCGGTTGAAAGGATGGGTTGATATGCCCTTTGAAATGATATGTTTCATTAGTATCTAATAATACTAGAAAATGTAAATACAAAGTCAAAAAAGTCTGACCTCTACAGTCTCTTAAGACTGTTTAGTGTTTTCTAGTAAAAGTTTTCAAATGATGTACAGGCTTTCTCTGAAGCCCAGCAAGAACTTAGTGCATTTAGAAATGTCAGATTCACCACTGTAATCGTTTTTATTTTCTTGTAAGTTAACTCACAGAAGTAAAGTGGTATTTAGCCAAAAACATAATCCTCTCATCTAGTTCTTTCATGAAAACGTGCAAACCTTCATTTAAATATCAGTGGTTTAAAATTGAATTAATACTGAATTTAGTATCAGGAAAACACTGGTATCCGTGATCTTATAAACAGCGATACAATGCTGTCAGTTATACAAGTGTTTCATTTAATATTAGATTCTATATAAATAACAGATTATTATTCTAAAGGTCTAGGATGCATGTAATAATAAAACAAAAAGACTTATGAGAAAGTTTGATTTGGGTCAGACGTGCTTGACAAGCTCAGAAGTATTTGAATTTCTTTGACCTTTATAGAAACACAGTTTTCTGAAGAAAAGAAATCACTCTTTGTAGAAAGCAGTAAGAAATTGTGCTGATGCCCAAGAATTTGTGTTGCAATTTGATCTAAGTCTGTATTTTCAGAGGTGCCAGAGTTCTACGTGATTCCTTAGGCCATCCTCTGTCAGATCGATCGCCCACCTTACTCTCTAGTGAATGGTCGAATATTGAAGGACATCTTTATTTTCCCAAATCACGTTGTCAAGGATAGGCCCTAACAATTTTCTGAGTGTTTGCCTGTGTTGGTTTTAACATCATCAGTCACCACCCTGCTCTACCCTTCCAATACTTTTCATCTTTTGCTAGGAAAAGCACCTCATTTCCTACGACTTCAGAATGTGGAGGTTAACGTGGGTCAGAACGCAACGTTCCAGTGCATTGCTGGGGGAAAGTGGTCGCAGCACGACAAACTCTGGCTCCAGGTAAAGTAATGCACTCTTGTTTTTTGTGGTGCTTTTGTTGGTTTGGTTTTGGTTTGGTTTACTCTTTCAAATAAAAATAAGTAGCTAGAGAAAGAATGGGTGGTGGTTCAGAATCATTTTGTCAAGATCCTTTGATTCTTAAATTACTTCTAGGTGAGAGTTTATGGGGGCAAAGTACAGAATCATGATACCCAAGATAAAAAAATGGCCAATGACAGCAAAATTTTGGCTTCAAACATATGCCCCCACACCTGTAAGCACTCAGCCATAAAGCAGAAGAGACAGAACAAGTGGAATATTTCTTCAGTTCTGCTTTATTATGCAATCTTCTTTCCTGTAATCCTCCAAAACTGTCCTCAGCCCAAAATGTTAAGAAGGAAACCTACGCTAACATCTGATTTACCACCTGCATGGTGAATCATAGAATCATAGAATCACCAGGTTGGAAGAGACCCACTGGATCACTGAGTCCAACCATTCCCACCAAACACTAAACCATGTCCCTCAGGACCTCATCTACCCGTGCCTTAAGCACCTCCAGGGAAGGCGAATCATCCCCCTCCCTGGGCAGCCTGTTCCAATGCCTAATGACCCTTTCCATGAAAATGGGCAATATCACTCTGTGCTCACTCTTTTTAGCTCCTCCCAGTTTCCCTTGGCTGCAATGTGTATATATTCACCCTACTGGTGCATCTTGAAAGACTGGGTTGTGCTATTCAAGCTGGTGTACTAGCAANATAAGCCTGTCAACAGTTTTTATTCTTGGCTTTGACCGATGTGACTGAGGGTCTAACTGCCCCATATTTGTAACATCCAAGCCAGGCAAGAATGATGTTTCTCATGGTTGCTCGTAGTCAAATAACTAAAAGATTTTCTCAAACGTTTTTCTGACTTGAAACGTTTTAATGTAAAAATATCGATTTTTGAATCTAGTTTAAATGTTAGGCAGGGAGTCAGTTTATGTCATCATAAAAATTAAAATTAGTACTGGGAAAAAGACTTAAGTTAGTGAGAAATGTAGTCAGCATCATGTAAAAATGACTTGACGGTCACTTTAATTCTACTCGTGTCACAGCTGTTCTCCAAAAAATTATGTATTTATCTAAAATTTATTAAACTGTACTATACTTTTATCATCCACTGAGATATTTTTTTTGGCTTATTCTTTATCATTTTTTGAGTCCTTTCAGCGAAATTTTTCTACAGTTTTGACAGGGTGTATGTAAAACCAGTTGTGACCTGAAGCAGTATGAACTTTATCTTCTGAGAAGCAGGGCTTTGGGAGGAAATCATTATTGTTGCCAGTGGAAAACAGTTTTCTGTTCTCCAAAATTGAAACATTTAATGAAAACAGCCTTGGAAACATCCCCCAAAGCTGATTACTGGAAATTGGCAAAACAGCGATGTGTTTTCCTTCGAAACTCCTAATAAACTAGACCAGCTAAGCAAGCTCAGGTGTTTATACTGTGGAGAACTTCTGTTTCTAGCTAAATCTTCATCTGTGCCTTTTCCAGTTGGGAAAAGTTAGTCTGGCATTGGTAGAGAGTTTAGAGGAATGTTGGGCATCTAAGGGTGACTACTCATCCAAGCAGTTTACTTAAATTGGTCCAGAATCAAAGTTTTATATCTGAAAATGCCAAGTTTATAAAATCTGTTAATTTGTAGCGTCTCCTAGGTGTACAAAATCCACTTGTTTGTAGTGTTTTCGTATCCTAGCCAGGCTTCTAAATCCACTGTGTACAACTGCATGGTCAGAACTGCCACTCTAGTATTTTCAGTACAGAAATCACCAACTACCCAACTATGTCCCTAAAGTTATATAAGAGTGAAAATGTAAATTAATATATAACAATATTTAAGCCCTAGTTCATTCAACTGTGTGAATTTTTCAGGGGGATGTCTAGCAGTCTTTCTTGAAAAAAAAGCATTCTTGTATAAAATCTAACTTTATGATGTGAACACGAAAATCTGAACAATGCTAAGGGTAACAAAGAATGAATTACATATAGATACAGAATCCGTGGTGTCTTCATAACCTACATTCTTTTTGTCTGCCTTTACAGCAGTGGAATGGAAGGGACACAGCATTGATGGTCACTCGAGTGGTCAACCACAGGCGTTTTTCTGCTACCGTCAGTGTAGCCGACACCTCTCAACGCAGCATCAGCAAGTACCGATGCGTCATTCGTTCAGATGGTGGATCTGGAGTTTCAAATTATGCGGAATTAATAGTGAAAGGTAGGTTGTACCAATGCAACAGGTTTATGCAAGATGAGTACTTCCTCCTAGGTGGCATATATATATAAAAATTGATGTCCTGCTGGACCTTCTTCTTTCATTCATATGCAATTGAAGTAGGAAAAAAAGGAGTAAAAGTGACATGAATTTAAACCGTTTTTGGAAAATAAATATTGGAATCAGAACTTTTTCTGCACACAGCCCTCTTTGTAAATGTGTGCACTAATTCATAGTAGTTCTGTAGTTGGCTAAAGAGTTTGTCAGTCAGCTCCATCTGCCTTTCTTTACACTATTTTATCAGGTATAAATAATCCTGTGGTGAACTATTGCATGTCAGAAGAGTACTCAAGGCTGCTGGGAGTAAATGATGAAATTAATTCTTCTGATGTCCTGAAGTACACAGTAGAAATATCAGTAGTTCTTGAAGGATGCTAAGGTTTTAGCCCTGTTATTTGCTGTGATTCAAGAGCCAATACTGTGCCTGACCCGCACAAGATGTGTCTTATTAATAGTGTTGCTTTTTTTCTTTTTTATTTTTCCACTCCCTCTGAGCTGCACTGCAGGGTGCTTCCTGCCTCTCAGGTGGAGAGGTCAGAAGGACACTTAGTTGTTCTGGAGACATTCTGTGTTTGGGATGAGGGGGCCATCAAATGGTCGGAATATGGGTTTTCTTGTCAAGTAGAATTTTATTGATCTAAATTTTTTCACTTTTCTGTGAAACTGGAGGGCTGCTGTAGAAATGAAGTCACTTTCGTCCACTGTAGTACTTTCTGCCAACTTACTCTGTCATTTGAAGATAAAGATACCGATGCTTTTACAGTGCCTCAAATACTGAGTACTTCTTAGTGCGGATATTCAAACTACATAGATCATGAAGAGAATCCTCCTAATAGATTCCTGGTGCTTTTAATTCCCATTTGGTGTTTTTGCATCTTGTTCACATCTGGAGGAATTAATTCATAATTAAAATGGAATTGAGTTGCCAGAAGTAGCATATCTAGTATTGCATTGTAGATAAAGGGAAGGGAAACTTCCAGAGCAACCAAGTATCAGTATGTGCACAGCTGAGTAGGTGCCCGACACTTTCTTATTCAGCAATATAACAAAGGGGAAAAAAAAAGAAGAATAAGTTACAAACATGAATGGTTAGATGTCCGCAAAAAGAGTTTTTGATAGACCCACTGCTGGATTACTTGGGCCAGACACCTACATAGGAGGGATTTTAGGAGAGTAATGTCATTTTGGGGAGGTGCACTCCTCTGCTCCTTGCTCCTCTTAAGTAAGCGGGTAAGGGTAAGTGGTTTATTTGAGGTCAGTTTGATGCAGGACTGTGATGCTCTGGGGTTGCATGGATGAGTTCTTCCAGTCTGACTAATTTTAGTGCGGATAATAGCAAATTTCTAATGCAAGCACACAGGCTGAAATGAAAGCAAATTGGAATTGTTTAATTCTGAAGAGATGTTTATTGAATTGCAATAATATACTTGGGTATACATTAAATTAGTCTGTAATTGAAGTTCTGCTCAATTGATATTCTTACCCCTAAACCCACTAAATCCAAGCTAATGCTCAATTTTTCACATGCTTCTCTTAATCAGTTGAACACAGAAGGGGATTTATTCAACAAATGTTAATGTTTAAAACTATCTCTATGTGTTTTTTTAATGTAAAGATATGTTTACTCTCCTATGCATAAGTTGTTTTATTTTACTATTTAGAAAGGAGAGAGTAATTTACATTCCTCCATATTGAATGATAACATATGGTAGAGACAGAAAGGGAAATTTTGCATTGAAATACATGTGCTGCTTCTATACCCTGCGCTGAAATGATAGATATCTGTTCTAGCAAGTAAAATGATCAGTGAAATTAAAGCTGCAGGACCTCCTACCGCTCCCCAAGTCCTCCCCATTACGTGTCCAAGGGGATGTGTTTACAAGGAACTTATTATTGTCAAGTACTTAGTGGAAATTTATACAAAAAATCATAGAATCATGGAATAGTTTGGGTTGGAAGGGACCCTAAAGATCATCTAGCTCCAACCTGTCTCACAGGGAGAGGGACACATCCCACCGGATCGCGTTACCCAAGGCCCATCCAACCTGCCCTGGAACTGCTCCACAACGAGTTGCCACAACTTCCCTGGGCAAGTGATTCCCTGAGTTCCAGTGACTCACCACACTCATAGTGAAGAAATTCCTCCTTATGTCTAGTCCAAACCTGTCCCTTTCCAGTTTATAGCTATTGCCCCTTGCCCTATCACTACAAACACTTGTAAACAGTCCCTTCCCAGTTTTCTTGTAGCCCCTCGAGGTACTGGAAGGTCACTATAAGGTCTCCTCAGAGCCTTCTCTTCTACAGGCAGAACAACTCAGAATAANTGTATTTTACCTCTTTGCTACATAGTAAATTGTCAAAATGGTAACTCCTAGACCTGGCCTGTGAAATTTCTGTGTCTGGGAGATCTGTAGCAAGATGCTGAAAATACAGACATAAGATTTTGTAGTTATTTATAATGAAAGGAATGAAAAAGATCAGAACTTGTTCCAGCCTAGAGGTTAAGAAAATATATGATTTGCAAGTTGTAGATAAATGTGAAGCAATGAGGCTGTAAAAGCTGAAAACAAGTGGAATATAAGTAATCATATAGTTTTAAAAAAAGGCAGTAATATTACAAATGTTATAAAGGATGAAGCTGATCTCTCTCAGCCTGTCCTCATATGGGAGGTGCTCCAGCCCACACATCATCCTTGTAACCCCCCTCTGGACCTGTTCCAACAGTTCCATATCCTTATGCTGAGAATTCCAGAAGTGGACACAAAACTCCAGGTGAGGTCTCACAAGAGAGGAACAGAGGGGCAGAATCACCTCCCCGACCCTGCTGGCCATGATGCAGCCCAGGGTACGGTCGGCTTTCTAGGCTGTGAGTGCACATTGCTGGCTCATATAGGGCTTCTCATCAATCAGCAATTTACTATTTTCAAATAATTACCTTATATTTAGTGGCAGGAGATACCTCTGTGGTACTCCAAAAATACTTTTCCATAGAGCTGTTTGCTATCTATGTTAATACATTTCTGTCTTGTGACTCCCTTGCAAGGCTTGTATAAATGATAATACATTTATTCTTCCCTTTGCACTCGAGAATCATAATAGTGAAGCCAGAGAAACCTATCATTTCCATCTGTACACCTTACCATCCTTTGGTGCTTCAGTGGAAATAACTCTTCTCTATTTCTTATCTCTCACTATTGCACATCTAGTAATTTAATACAATTTTGCAGAGGATGGTTTTAAAAAAAACCACAGAATTTCTCTGTCTTGCTATACTGATCACATATGAATGGAATACTTCTTGTCTGTAATTTTCTTTTAAGCAAAAACTGTATGGTAGTTATTTACATTCTGAACTAAATTTAGGATTTGCTTTTGCGAAGATTGTTTAAAATACCGAGGAAATTGGCTGGAATCTTATCATTTAAGGTATGCGTTAATGATAGTGTCCTTCCAGGTTACCTGCCATGTTAAGTAAGGTTGTAAATAACATTTTAAACTGTGTATGTATGGTTTTTTGCAACTGTTTTGAGTTTTTTTAGGGATCCCTTTTGCATATTCTTGATGCCTAAATCTACTTGGTAAATGGCAGGATCTGTGGAAGTCTGATAAAAAGGGAATATTACAGCATCTGACATCCTTGTCATAATTGGGAGAGTTCATCTGTCATCAGTCACTTTTTGAGATTTTTTAGATGAGAGGAACTGATGCCTTCGGTGACACCAGAGGGAGGAGAGGTGGTTTCTTTTTCGCAGCTGTTTACTATTTTTTCCTCTAGGTCTTTTCTGGGATGATACCTGTCACTGTAATTGCACTGTCTGTTTATTAACTCACCAGGTATGCGGTGGAAAATGCTCTAGCAATCTGAGTCCTTCTCTAAAACCCGGGCACCAGATTTTTTCTAAAAAACAAACAATAACAGAACTAACACAGAACAAACAAAATAAATGCAGAACCAGCAGACAAAAAAAGCACAGAAATTGTGAAAAGCATGCTAAATAATTAGACATTTAAGTGACTCCATATATTTAAGTTTCTCTAGCTTTAAATATACCGTGCAAATTCCATGCTCACAATTATAAGGCAGGCTCATCAAGGAAAACCTCTGCAGGTATTTTGATTATCTCAGTAGTTATTAGTGGAGCTGTGTCCAGAGCAGTTTGAGTTAATTATTAAACAGCAGGAAGTCCTCTTAGGAAAAACAACTTTGTGGAGCTTAGAAGTAGTAAGAAATAAAAACATTTCTGTTCTACAGCTGAGCCTAATATTGGGTCGGAACTGGACCTAGACATGTTACATCAGGCCCTTCATAGGTTTTCTTGGATAAAACAAGTGTACAGTAGGTATTACAGTGTATAACATGGCATTACACACGTACCCTAGAGTACAGCTTGCTGCTGGGATGAAAATATAATTGTCTTCAACATAACTATTTAGGAAGCTGACAATCTCTGAAGTCTTGCACTTCATATAAGGCAATTTCTAGGAAAGGTGCTGTTCATGAAAAAAGATTCTTTACAGTTTTTGTTTGTTGATTTGTTTATTTTATTTTTTACATTTATTTTCATGTGTGATGCATGGAGAGTTCTAAAACTAATAGGATAGCCCTGCCATCAGGGGTCAATATAACCACTGTTTCTGTGGTGATACCTATGTCCCCATGTTTCGCTTGGGAGATTGAAGGTGTTGATAAGAAAAAATGGCTTTGGATTGTACTGATCCTCTTTTGCCACCAGGATGGCTGGAAGACTAAGTTGACTCCCTCCCTTGGAATGATTTAGGAGCTAAGCTCAGCTGTAGCATATGTGCATTTTAGGTTCTACTGTTTAAAAGTATGTTTTCTAGTATGCATAAGTTCACATAGGAATTTTCACACCTTCCAGCTACTTATCAGGCTCATCCAGATCACAGAAGTTGCTGGGTAGATCTGAAGTCGTCTGGCTGAGTAATGCGCTTTAATCAAGGTCCTTGAAGTTATCACCTTGTGAACAGGAGAAATTCTCTTGCTGGTGCAACCAATAGTATTGGTAAGGCTCTGACAATGAGGGTTCTCCTCAGGCTGCGTGCTATCTCTTTCTCTATTTTTTTTTCCCAGTTTACACAAATAGATTCAGACTGCAGAATTTACCTGTCTTCTACCATGAGAAGTTAAGTGGAGAGTTGATAAAGCATCTAGTGGTGCTGCTCTTTTGAATGCTGCTCTAGAAGAGAATGGGTTGTGTGTGCATGTGAACCATTTATGAAGGTTAAGCTGCCTTTGAAATTACTGAACAAGGGAGAACGGCTTTATGACTGCAGTGTGTCTGAAAAAGCTGTTTGCGTTCCTTTATTTCTTTGCAGTCACAGTGGTGTAGGGAATGCAACACGCCTTTCCTTGGTGTTCGCATCTGGCTAGTAATTACTTGAACTTGACGTTGCTCTGTTTAATTGTCTAGTTCAGTGTAGCCCAATAGCAGTTGCTCTAACTCGGTTTTAATCATTAGATGAATGTGTCATGAGAAGAGGGGAGAAAAAGAGACTTCAAGCACTCCTTCACTCACATCAAGAGCTTTAACTCCACTTTCTCTTCTTTCAGGCCAACTTAATATCTTCCTGTGAAGTGGGTGGGGGAGAACGGAAGGCAAAGACATTGTTTAACAGAAATCAGCAGTATGAATAATACGTGTTTTTTTCAAAGGGAAATATTTACTACTTCTGTTTAATCTCCAAAGTTGAACTGGGAAATGAAGCCATTGCCTTCAGTAGTGATCAATGTGTACTTTATAAACAGGGTCCAATTTTGAGAATTACATCAAGTTCCATGCAGACTTGCAATGTAAGATGGAGAAGGATAAGGAAAAATCATAGAATCATAGAATCACCAGGTTGGAAGAGACCCACCAGATCATTGAGTCCAACCATTCTTATCAATCACTAAACCATGTCCTTCAGCACCTT